>JAUYWH010000026.1:7081281-7106771 GCA_034779795.1 Ctenopoma multispine
GTCATGGCAACTGGACTTCTTTCTTCCAAGTAGAGAGAAGTCCAGTTGCCATGACTCAATCTTCAGACAACTTTACCTGGATGACTGAGAATCTTCACAGACACAAAATACTAGTGTGTCTGATGAGCATGATACAAATAATCATTTTTGTGATCATCTAAATTGTTGATTACGTTTCAATTATTTGATTAGTCTTTGTAATGTCAAAAGAAGTGACAATGTTTGTTCATATCAATGAATCCACTACAGAGTGAGACTGAGATATGGTGGAACAGGTATTTAATTTGTCATTTATAAATAAAGATATAATACATATACTAATCAAAATGACAAAAGCCTCAGAGAGAAACATACCTGCATATTCCTTAAATACAAATGCAAAGATGACTTAGTTATAGCTTTCCTTTAACAGGATTAGACAACTGTTAACACACAATCCCACTTTCCTGTGTACGTGTTAGATGTGAACTTTCCTTTGTTCATACGATGGCCGTGAACAATGTCCTCGTATTCATCATGGGTCATAAACTAAGCTCGTAAAACTCATCAGGTTTAATGAGACACTAATTTGCGCCAATTCTGTCATCTGAGAGCCCAGTACAGGATGGTGAGAAGGGTGTGTGTGTGTTTGGACATTATTAAGAATAAAAAAACTATTATACTCTGTGTATAATAATACTTGACATTCTGTTGCTGTTTTTCATTTTTGAGTGTTTTGAATATAACCTGCTGTTGGTAGCTTCAGGTAATATGAAGTATTCACACTTAGTAACCTTATTACTTCAACTAAACAAAATGATCATGGCCACAACTAATATAATGCACTATTTTTTACATTTCATATAAAAATCCTCTGCAAGATCTTTGAATTTGTTTTCACTCTGTCTTGTCATTATTAATGATCTAATCTGTTGCTGTAGATTGTATAGTAGATTTATATTTACTATTATAGTATCACAGTATAATATACTATTATAGTTAAAGTATTCACTTTCAATTGCCTGTCATACTGTGAAGACCCTACATTTCAAATTGTATAAGGTTTATCACAAAAATGTACTGTAAAAATCAAAGTAAAAGTACTCAGTGCTGTTAAATTTTATATCAGATAATTACTCGTGCATCAATGTCACAGCAGTGACATAGTTGGTCAAGTGAAGATCTCTGGAACTTTTATGCATCAAACTATTATTTGCATTACAAATTAATTTGCTGATTGTTTTTTCCATTTGTTTGTCAGAAATTCTCCTTCTGATTATAAAAATAGTCGCAACTTTACTTTACTTATCCTGCCTGTATGTTTTACTCAAACAACACAATATACAAAATACAAATCTACTTATGTCAGCTGGGATGTGTAAAATTATTTTATTAGCATTTTCTGATCGATTACCGTTTAACAGTTATTAAAGTTATAAACAGGAAACATATTTAGGGCAAAGAAAATGGTATATATCATACTAATCTCAAGCTGCTGCTTCTTATTTCGGACCTAGAGACAAGTGACATCAGCCTTGCGTATTTGAATATTTCCTCTGCTGCTGCATGTTTGTGTGGCTCCCAGTCTAGCAGGCATGTCCTGCCAACTCTGTTTGGTAGCATTTTTTTCAGTAATAGGCAAATGTACATGTTATGACCATCATGCCAGGTTATACCGTGAATTCAGGATACTGCTTCAACACTAGTTGCAATTAAAAATTTAAATTTTTAAATAGTCTGGTGGTTTATTTTCTTGAATTTTCTTTTTCTTTTTGCCTATAAAATAGTGAAAAATGCCTGTTATATAGAGGCTTAAGAAATAACTGGACTTGTTTTATTCCTTGATGTTTTACCCTACACTCCAGAGGGCTATCTTAATTCCAGAATTGAGGAATAAAAAAAGTTTAGTTGCCACCGAATAACCTTTTTTGGGATATAGAACAGTAGCTTTATAATTTAATAAGGAAAAAAGCAGTTGTGAAACCGAGTCATAAGTATGGCATAAACCTCCCTGATCTCATGTTACTATTCTTGAAGACAGAACTATGCTGCGACCACATTGTAAGCATCAGAGGCTTCTGTGGAGTCTGTAATAACAGCGGCTCCCTGATGGCCTCAAATTTGATACAATATTTTATAAATCTGTTATGTCATAAGAGGACTTATCACTTGTAGTAGAAAGTGTAGAATGAACTCTGTTTCAAATGTCTGGTGCATTATGTCCAGGGACACTACAGAGAGCAGGTCATCTGTGGTGTGAGGACCTTTGCGATGTAGTGGAACTGGAGAGTCACTTCATGGATGTGCAACTGATAAGTCTGCAACAACTGCAGATGATGCAAATGATGTTATCATGTTAATGTGGACATTTGAATGACTACTTTAATCATAGTAGTATATTGGCTGATTCGCTTAAGTTCCAACCTTATAAACATGTAGTAATTATAATGATATCCTCATAGAGCAAATAAGCTTGGCGTAAACATTAAAACGGAAGTCAGTAGCAGATTTTCTCAATTTTTTCAAATGCATAAACACGGGCTTGGTCATCGTACTAAAGGGCATCTTATCTTTTGCTACAAACTCTGTTATGTCCTGAGTAATTTCCATATGCTGTTTTAAATTACGTTCATATTTCATATAAAGTTGTGGGTGGTAGTATTTGGCTTACTTCAGCTGGAGTGGGAATAAAAATCAGCCTGGGAGTTCTGACTCAGACCAGCCCACCAAAATAATCGCATACAGCCCTCTCTTTGTATTTTTATCACTGTTATAATTGTACCATATGCAATTCAATTAATACTGTGTTCATTTCTTTGTGAAGAAAACTTGTTCATGTTATAGTCCACAACAACTAAATAGCCACAACTCGACACTCTAACAAAAAGTTAACATAAATAGTAGCCTTTCAGCTGCTTTTGTTTTATTTTTACTTTCCACTTATCCAGCTGAAGAATGAGATTAAGCTGGACAGTACTGGACGACCCATTTTAAGGGCTTTTGGTGGTGGGCGAAGGTAAACATGGGAACTCTGATTGGACTGCTGGTATGTATCCATTTACACTGCTGTTATGCAGGTTTTAAAATGTGTTTTGTTGATGTGAGCACAAGTGGACAGCACATCAGTGTTCGCACCTGTCCAGTGTCCAGACAACTCATGCTCATGGGAATAGACATTAGTGAGTCTATTGCCGGGAAAGTGCCGGATTTACATTATGTGGGCTAACAAAAATGTTTCAAGAACTTCTGTACAGGCTATTTGAGATTTTGTGGTTGGAAGGACATGTAATTTGCAACATGCAAAACAACTCCATTCCTTTTTTTTAATGGTGCATCCCAGACCACCTCACCAAGTGTTGTGGGTGTTTGGATCATAATCTTTCTTGTTAATTGTTTACACTTTTATTTCGTGCTGAAGATGCATTTTGAAACGATTTGTAAATGGGTTCTGTGTTCTGACATCTGTCAGTCATCCCAAGCATTAATTTATTTAGCACTTTTTGCTACAGTAACTCTTCTGTGGAACTGGACCAGATCTTCAGTAGGGCTGGGTGATATGGACCAAATATTCTTATCCCAGTATATTTTGGCTGTGTCACGATATACCTTTTCTTACGTTTCTTGTGCAAAATGATCAGGTTCAATTAAAGGCGTAACTGAGACAATTCTTTTTTCTTGTTTCAAACAATGATTGAAGTAAAGACAGTCCCTATTATGTAAGTTAAAAAAATTTAATAAATTGCCCAATACTGGCATAGAAGTAGCTGATTTGGAGACATGCTGTTTTTACCACTCTTCTGTATAATGTTTATTTTCATGTAAGGTTCACACATCTGACTTGACCATGTGTCTGCGGTCAGTCTGAAATGTTTTACATTAACGAGTTGGTGACTAAGAACCTTCCAGACATCTATGTACATTTCTGACAGCACCTGACCTGCAAGCTACTGGCAACTGGGCAACTCTTTGTGTGTTTCTGGCAGCTTTGAAAAGCTTTAAAAGTTTGACGGCATCTTGAGCGATATGGTAGCTTTCTTCCTTTGTTATCTGGCACTTCTTTTTTTATAATACACCATAGGAAACTGTGCAGGTTTTGTGACTGACACGGTAGCGAAAGACTGGCATTTAACTTACTCTTCTGACTGGAGTTTACGGCGCTGTTGTAAACGGAGAAAGTTTTGACATGTTTTTTACATTTGGACGTGAGCTCTTTGTGGCATACTCTAAATTATGTTTTTCTAGAGAAAATCCAAAACGCCTCAAACTATTGAACTGATTTCTTTTTACCAACCAGATCATCTTCTCATTATTGTCAACTAGAGCCTGTGTCCTTCTACGCTGCTCACTTGAACGAGAGTAGAGCCGACTGGCGGTAGCTGCATTCTATACAGCGTGTAATATAAAATATATAGGTATTAACAGGTATACCGCCCTGCCCTAATCTCCAGCTTCAGGTACCCATGATGTTGCTGATTCACTGGTAGTCCTTCCTTGCATCACTTTTGAAAGGCACTGATGATTGCATACCAGGACCACCTGACATTATGAACATGCTCTGACCCAGCTGTTGAACTGGTCACAGTTTGGTCCTGGTCAAAGTTCCTCAACGCAGATTTTAACATGAACAACCTTCAGTAGAGGCTCCAGTCACAGGAAACCACATTGGTTTGAACGTCTGGGGGCAGTATCATTTGTTATTGTTTGTCAAGGCTGCACACAGCTCTACTAACGAAGAAGAACGTCCGAGGAGCGATGTTGCCAGCGACTTTGTTGTTTTCAGACCCCTCTAGCGGCTTTTTTTTTTTTCTCAAAAAAGTGACTATCAACAACTCTGGCAACTTCTTTTGGTGTTGAGTGTTGGTGAGACTTTTGTCGTCACCGCACATACTGCTTTCTAACGTTCTCAACGAGCAATGGGTGCTGCCGTGTGCTCCTCCCCCGTCTCAAAGTACTCTCATGCGAACAGTACTAATGCATCAGTCCCTGAAAGCTGCTGTCAGAGCAGGAAGTATTCACTCCTCTGCGTCCAAACCGCACATGAATCACGCATGCGGTACGCCGTCGCTTAAGTTAACCATAAGTTTAAAGACCAAACCTGAGTAAAGGTAAACTAAAATAATAATATTATGTACAAAAAAACTAAAACTAAACCTTGTTATTCCTCTCCCCTACACCGTCCATTACACATTTTCAATTATGCAAATTAGACAATGACATAATTTGGTGACTTCCTGTGTCACATGAAGATCAGAACAGGATGTGCAACCATAGGTCGCAGGCATCAAAATAGTCAGGCATGAAATAATCGAAAAAAATCTTTTACGATTCGTCGACTACCAAAATAATTATCAGTTGCAGCCTTAATCTGTGCCAACAGGGAGGGCCAAACTCAAATCTATGTCACTTACAGTCCCAAAAAAAAAATTTCACTACCATATTTCTCAGCTCTTCTCCCATTTATTTAAATTTCTTCCTTCATTTTGGTTTAAACAAACCAGTTGTAAATCTGTATTTATTTGGGCTAGTGAGCAAAGCCAACCGTGATGATATAAAGCATACTCAGAAACACTGGCCTGTGATGATAAGAGACAGGACCAGATCCCTCTGTAATGTTGACACTGGTGGTGACGTTGAGTCAGTGCTTGTAGTTGCTTCTTTCACAACATCCCAAAGGTCAAGTTGCTGAAGGGGACATCTTGGGTTGCTTAATCTCTAATCTGAAAGACCAAATGACCGATTGCAGTAATATAAATACACAGTATAAAGAGCAAGGGGCAGTTGGCTCCAGTAGCAGAACCAGGGAAGCACGATTAAAAATGTGGATGTGTTCCACGCTTGCGTCCCAGGTGGGGATGAGATTGACACAAAGTAGAAGAAATTCATCAACAAAAAAAATCAGGATGTGATGGAAAAGATTCTCCTGATTGACCTTCAACCGACCTTTATTTAAATGTTCAAGTGTTCTTCGTGTATCTTGTATCCTATTTCTTCTGTTTAACCACCAGTTTTTTTTCTCTTGCCTGTTTGCTATATTTTACATTGGGTTTTTGATGCAGTTCTTTTGTCTTTCATTTACTCTCATTTATTCATTTACTTTATAGTTTTCTTATTTTGCAGTAATACAGGAAATTAGCGTTTCTTACTCTTGAATGAAATGACAAATGGTGATGGAATTTGATGGATGAGGATTGCAGCTTAATTACAGGGAAATAAATCAATCAACATTTCATTTTAATTTTAAAAAAATTCAACTTGTGTGTGTGGTGCCCCTCTGGCAGTTTTAAACTATGTGTGTTGCTGTCCTGTTCTTTGCTTCTTTCTCAGCCACTGTATGGACATATTGATTTTTCTATGCTCATTCTTAGTATTTTCACTCCATTAAAACTCTGATAGAACTCAGAGTTTGTGGCTCTTTTCATTGACCCAGTGTAAAAAGCTTGACATTCAAATACCTGTCATATTAACTAGTCATTTGTACCCTGAATGAATAACAGGTCCTTAACATTGGAGGTGATAAATGCTTGAGTTGCTGACTCAGCTCTCTTTCTGTCTTTCTACAAGGTCATGAGTGAAGGACTTTTTCTCCCACACTAAAACAGTTTGGCATTTCACCATCCTCTCACTTAAGTCTTTATTCAATGAACAAATTAAATTTACAGCAACAATGTCTATAGCAACTGCACGGGCATTGAAATAAACGGTCATCCCAACATCAGAACCTACTGTATGCTGTAATTTGGCTAATCGCTGCATCATAGGTTCTGGTCTTATACTGATGATGTTGACTGTTATGTTATATTGATGTATGGTATGTATGGTATATACAGCTCTGGAAAAAAGAGACCATTGCATTAAAGCTGTAATTGCAAATAATGGTTGTTCCACGAAAGATTGATTTCCGGACACTTCCTAAGTCAAAACATTAGTAATGTGTTGTGTAAAAACTGAATATAAACTTGTTTTTTGGCATTATTTGAGATCTGAAAATATTGGACCTTCTATGGTATTTTGACCATTTTTCATTTTCTGCAAATAAATGCTCTAAATGACAATATTTGTATTTGGAATTTGGGAGTTATGTCAGTAGTTTATGGTATAAAACAAAAATGTTAGTTTTATGCCAATATATTCCTTTAAATAGTCAGAGAAACTGATAATTTTTTGCAGTGGTCTCCAGAGCTGTACTGTATATTTGTATAACTGTAATTGTATAGTTGGATTTGTATATTTTTTGTATATTTGTATTAGCTTCTTTCACTGTTATGGCAAATATTTAGCTAGATTATGTGTTGGTCACAGTTACAGTTGTAAACCTTTCATAAGGCACTGAAACAATGCTCCCCTAAGAAAAAAACAAAAACAATTTAGTAAAAAAGGTTCTGGACCCTTAATACTGTGACACCTTTAATATCACAGAGCAGTATTTTCACAATTTAATTAAGGTAAACACAGTGGAGTCAGAGGCTGTAACTCCTGTTATGTCATACGATGCTGCAGAGATTTAATAAACCAAGAGAGAAAGTTTTCATACCTTATCTATTGGCTGTGTATAACCAATCAATCAAATCAATGAAATTAATTACATTTTACAGACTGCTTTATCAGTTCAAATTGTACAGACTGGTAAAACTGAATGTAAATGTTTATTTAATGTAATTAATTTAAATGATTCTGACAAATGGCTAGGAACCAAATTGTTCCTGCCAATTGGTGAAGCGGGAACTTTTGTGCCCATTCAGACGATTCTGAATGCATCTATTGGTTATGAAGTATTTGTTTATAATGCATCTATTGGTTATGAAGTTCTTACATTTTATGGTTCATTGCGCCAAGTTCAGTGACATGTCAACTACAGACCTAATTTACAAAAGACAAGCGAGGTAAACGAAACTCATGTCAGTTTTCAGACTGCTGAACTGAAAAAACACCTGTTTTAATAAGCAGGATTAATGGACTGTATATTTACCATGAATTATGTAATTTAAGCAGACACTGTTTTACCTGTGTAAGAGATCCATGAATGTGGCTGTGAATGGCATATGGAGTATAGAGAACAGATAACAAATGGCACTTAAGAGCTGTTGCACTCACTGTTGCCTGTTCACATAAATCAGCATGAAGTTACAGCATGTGCGTGCATCATACAGTGCTGTTAGTGTGGCGCAACAGGACAAGGAAGCACGGCAAGACTGAAGTAGTGCTAACTGGGCTAGCCGCAGATCCACACAGGCCGGCAGTTTCCTCAGTCATTCTGGCTAATGTCCGTTCTCTTCACAGCAAAAAAGATTACGTCGGACACTGGAACGTCTCTAGCTAGTTGTAGAGTGATTGAGCTGGACTCCAGCGACCCAGAGTGGAGTAGCTTTACAGTCCAGTAAGCTTTGGTGTGGCAGCCTGGCTGTTTAACCGCATGTGAACTTCGTGAACTGTCCTCACCCCCACACTGGCATCTCTGACCACATAGCTGTTATGCTAACACCATTGTACAAAGTACACACTATACCTCACTCTGTCACTCCTGGAGAGGGATGATGCGCTTCATTGAAGTTTCACCTGAACCTGCCCTAAATGTGCGCTATAGGCTTACACAGAAGCTTTAGGTCAAGGGTCACTGTAATCAGGGAGCAGAATATATAGCGGTATCTTGTAGGTTCAGGGTTGAGAGCTTTAATAAAACTAATTGGCTTCCCTCTGCTTTGCATTTGCACCTTCGTAGTTCACTCTCCATGAGCTGTTCTTAACTCCTCATCTGCACCACAGTCATCCTAAACCTGAGATGCTCTGAACTCTTATGATAATCAAATATGTTCACTTGGTAAAATTGCCAAACCCTGCACTGTGTGCATAAGTGCAAACGAATATGTAATATCAAAGATACAGAGCTGCAGGCCAGCTGAGAAGAAATTAGTCATTTTCAGTTCTGTGTTTGTAAAGAGGAGTAAATGTTTGTGAACGTGCACATATAGCCACTGGGGTTGCTTGTATTGTTCAAATTCATTGAATCTGAATTTCCCCTTTATAAGCATCCATAAAATTAAGTTTTCACTTACAACTGAATGCATTAACAGTCATTCTTGTCTCTAATGAGAAAATGTATGTGTTATTTTCTATAGGTAAATTAAACAGATCAGGGGTTCCCTCAGAACATTTGTCAGCTGGGATGTTTTTAAATGTTACTGATGTCATTAAATATCCATTAAATGTATGACATATACTTTATGATTTAGTGCCTCTAATTCTTTGCACTGAAAGTTAATGTTGTTTTGTAAAAGCGTTCTAAATTGTGTTGACATTAGCAGAGGCATTTGTGGTTACCGTCTGCTGTTAAACACTCGTTTTTGGCTAGTCAGTTGACAAATGAAGAGGATACATCACCATATTAATGCAAAAATCCTGCAGTTCAATTACTCCGATAAACTGGTCATGCCCACTTCTAGGCAGTGTTATCTGTAATAGCCTAGTATGTTACACTATCCGATTGAGAAATTTCAGCCCATGGAATTTATTGTCATACCGTTTTTTCTGATGTCTATGTACCCTAGACATATATATTATTTTTGATGTACAATGGGATTTAGATGATACATAAAACATATTTATTAAATTGTAGAAAGAGATTTTTTCAGATTTCTTTTTTTGTTTGTGGTGTTCTTTTTGTTGTGAATTAGACAGACCCACCAGACAGCAGAGAGTGTGGCTGCGTGATACCCATTCTTTAGATGCTTTGTCATTATTAGAGACAATCAATAGAACAGAAATTCTAAATTATTTTCAACTTGGGCTGCAATATGTGAAGTGAATGCTGAAGGCTCCGGCATTCTCATGCAAATAGCGATAATAATTATTTCCTTTTTGCCTTCCTCGCTCACCCCAAATAGATTATAGGCAGTCAAAGAATCACACGGCTTTAGGCAATAGAGAGATAAAATAAAAGACATGTACATTCAGAGACAATTAGAGAACCCAGATAATAAAAATATTTGTTTCCACAGTTTTGTGTGAGTTCACGCTGGCTTTTTATGTCTCTAGGGTGTCAAACCTTGCAAAAAAATGAGATGAGAGTCTATCATTAAGGATGACAGCGTGACTTTGACACCCAGACTGTGAGAGAGCGAGGGAAGGAGAGATGGAAAGAGTGACACAGAGACATCATTACCGTAGGCCTCACACTGAAACTGGTAAAGGCCATCAACATGGAGAGAATAGATGCAACAAATAGATGGCAGAAAACAGGGAAAGAGAAGAAGGCCGAGCACCACAGAAAGGCTGTTAGGATATATGAGCTAGATGGAATTCGGGGGTGGGGTAGGTAGAGGGTGAGGATGAGAAAAATGTCTGTAAGAGCTCCCTGCTCCCGGGGGCTATTCTCAGTGACTCTGCCAGTGGTGGTAACCTGTCATCCTCTCCTTCTCCCTCTGCCTTTCTGCCAAAGCACTAATATGTCTCACTTTAGAAAAAATGATGACAATTATCACATCGGGCTGCTCAAATGTACTCCTCTCACTCTTCCCCAGAAGACTGAATAAGATTACTTTAAAAAAAACAAAACACAAATCTCACTGGAGGTTGAGGTGTTGTCGACCCTGAGGAAAGTGGGAAATGTGATGCAAATTAAATTCTGGTCAGTACGTGGCTAATGCTTGCTCTTGTGTGCATGTGTGCGTATATATTTGCGTGCATGTTGGTGTAGCCAACTGCCACCATCATTTATCTTTATCTGAAACTGTAGCATGCAGCGTGGATTAGCACAGTAAAGTAGGTGGTTATAAGCGGAGAGAACAGAGAGATGTTGGTTATGAGCTCAGGGACTGAGAGGATTGGTAAAACAGGTTGCGAGGGAGGATTTTTTTATAAGCAGTTTTACTTGTAGGACAGCCGTGTTTTTTAAGATGTTTAGATGCTGTACAAAGAGGAAAATCTGTTTTCAGGCATAGTGGGGAGCAGATACAGTCCAAAAAGCTAACATCGGCTCCCAGCAAAATGCTGATGGATTTCAGCTTTGGTTGGCAAGTTTGTTTACCCTATGAGCGACTTTAATGTGTAGGAAGCTATCTTTTGTTGTTTCTATTATATTTTTAAGGATTTTGATACCATTTTTAAAAATGTACATACATTTTACTGTGATAAGAAGCTTGTGAAAACAGTTACCAGTGTTTCATATAATAGTCAAAGGGGGTTTGAAGCTTGACCCATTCCAGGGACTAAAAGACATCATACCAATGTGACTTCTTAAGCCTTTTGCCTTTGTCAGTCAGGACTTTTTTCTCCTAACATACACTGCTCTTAATTACTGGATCATAAACGATCAATTGCCTGCTGGGCTAAATCAGAGAAATCCTGACATATTTCATCTCCTTGTTAGTTACTAGATGATGCTTTAAATGATTGTCTCCCTAATTAAATACGTAGACATCACTGTGGCCTTAACTCTGCTCATTTTCATGAAAGCTTGATACGATTAATAAAACTGTGATAATTTCTTCTGACATAAGCGCGTGAGCTTTTTCATTATAGGGGAGGTGGTTTGCCTACACTATCATACAAGATACATCTGCATCGCAAAATTGTGGGAAATTAGCTTTTTAAAACTGGATTTGTACAAGTAGTTCATGTGATGCAGTGCTGAGATACCTAACAATTGACAAATTATTTTATTACTAAAGTTTTTTCCCTTTGTCATATATAATTTAAATTAGTAAGGGTTGTTTGTGCTAATCAGAGTTTTGTTAGCAAAACCTGACAAATCTTCTAGTAGAAAAATCCTGCAAGTTGATGGTGTGATTAGTTTCCACCTTTGGCCTTTCTGGATGGTGTCCAACATCCGTTGTATATGGATAGATGCCATGGATATTGCTGAATGCCAGTTGAGTGTGGGTGAAGCTTTTTTAGCATTAATTTGTAGGTGTTAGTATACTCCTCAAACTGAATTAATCACTAGAGGCAAATGGGATATGTTCACATAGATTTTTCTTTCCAAGCGTGAACAAACAAAATAATATTGTGGTTACTGTCAGAATAGTTTGATCACAATTTCAGTTTTTTTGTAATCTCACTATGTGCACATCTTGTCATTAAGTTAACTGAACTTTAAGACGCCTTTACCTATTTACATTGCCCTAAAGGTGCTGCAGTGTTCATTTTATTCAGCTATCGGCACACTGGCTCTAACGGACTTGAAAACCATTACTGGAGAATGAACCAGAAGTGCTTTTGATATTTTTCAAATTTAAGATATGATTTGGTTTCAAACGTAGTGGATGCCCCAGTACAAAGGATGAATACAGAACTTTGTTTCCTGCAACAACTTGCGGAAGAGAAACGCCTCTTGGACTTCTATGATGAAATTAATGAAATAAAATTAATGGATAAAGTTAAAAGTTGTAGTAAAACTGGTGTCCGATTAAACAAAATAATTCACAACTGGCTTTGACCAAAGGCAACTGTACATGAGTTAAATTCATGTTGTAAATGCTGTTCACATGGGACAGCCTCCCAGGAGAAAGAACTGCAGTAGCTGGTCTCTTAACGTAATGGCACAAAAACGTCCTTCACACCCCTACCCCACCAACACTGACACTGCCTTGGGTCTTTTACACACTTTTACTTGCCTCTGACACTACCATTTAAGATGACTTAAAGGGGCGTCAGCATGGACGCCTCTATGCCGGGTCAATGCTTTTTTTAATACAGCTCACCAAGGCGGTGTGCTGCCACCTTGAAGTGGCAGTGTAATATAGGATAGCATTAGAGATGCAGCTCTTAATGTCACATCCTCTGTGATGTATAACACATGCAGAAAATATTTTGCATATTGCTTTCAAAACAATAATGACAGATGAATTGAGCACTGATATGCTTTGTTAATCGTACTCATTTACAAGATGATTTGGACTCAAAGTCGTATGTCAAGTGCAACACGTTAATGATTATGGTCATGCACTTGGCCCCCTGTGAGCCATGTGTTTATGCAACAAGACATAGGAAGAGAAAAAGAGAGACTCTCTGGGACTACTATGATATGCAACTAGTGAGATAGGCAGAGAGATAACTGGTTAGGCTTGGAGTAAGATTGAGGTCAAGCTAAACATAACACTTGATTGGTGGGGCTACCAAGAAGTAGCTGAGTGAGTTCTTTGGCCGCCTTCATCTGCTTTCATTTTGAAGTGCTCCGCCAGTGTTTGTTTTTTTTATATATAGCTAAGGACAGCTGATTCCAACATGTTGGAAAAAAACTTGACCCCTTTGCCCTTTAACATAGAAGGCAAGGTGGGACACGAATACACGAATGTCCAACCACCAGCACAAAAAAAGTCAGATCTGAAGTCTGTAACATGGATACAGGATGTTGGTCAGGGAATGGTCAAGACATGAGGATCCCTGAAAACTTCCATTGATTATGGTGACGTTTTGATCTATTATTATATCATTATCATCAGGCCACATATTGTGTTAAGGGTCCTCGCTTGATTTTTACCCGTACACGCTGAAGAAATTATGTCGATTCATTCTTCCAAAGTGCATCTGAGTGTGAAATTAAGCAGCCTTCGTTCCCCGGAGTGGGACAGAGAGTCAAGTGTATAGGCATTCAAAATTTGTGAAGGGTAAAGGCTTATGGCTGTGTGCTGTTCTGCAGGATAACTGAAGGCTGAGTCCAGTGCAGTAGGTACAAGGAAAAACAGAAATATGGAGAGGGCAGCTGGAGTTAAAAGCCATGATGGCATTGGCTGGTCTCAAGGACGAGTACACAGGAATGCTTTTAACTGCTGGTCCCTCTGGGAGAAAAACTGAAATTTTATTAAATCAAATTAAGTGGCTGGCAGGATGAGCCAAGACCTAAATGTCTGTGGTGAAAGAGCTTTGTAATTTTTTTGTCTGTTGAGGTTGAATGTCTAACTTCATGAAGATCTTGTTTTTTGTTTCATCTACAAGCATCCGTTTTACTTAAAAGACTGTAGTGTGTTATTTGTTGCTGTTAAACAAGGACACACACTTGCATTAGTGCAGCTGAACCCACAAGCCCGCCAGTCTGTCTCAGACCTTCCTATTCTGCTAGACTGAAACAAATGGAATGCAAAATACACATTTCTGACAAATGTGATCAAGTTAAACCTTTGTCATGTTGAGAATACAGAAATATTTTGATGTATTTTGTAATAAAGGTTTCATCCAAACTGGGTTGACAGTGCAGGGTCAATTATGGAGAATTTAATTTACTTACCACCAGGAAATGTGAGAAGAGCTAATATATGTCTGTTTAATAAACTGTGTTTATGTTTTGTCGATGGGTGGAATATTTTATGGAGTTTGTTCCGCTTAGCCCCAGTGGGTTTACCTGTTGTTACAAATGATGTGTGCAATATTTACAGAAACCACTTTTTTTTCAATGCTGTTTATTACTCATAAGTGCACTCTAGGGATGGCCATTGCCAATGGACCACTGTCAAGGAAGTGATATTATTCTGTTTAATATATGGAATTTTTGGAAGTTTTGATCACTTTTGCATGACAACAAGACTATAGTGATGAACCACAGAGATGCTGACACGGTCCAAAATGAATACCTGCCAACAGCCAAATTTGGTTAGATTTTCAGTTTAGTGAGTACATCTCAGAACTATCTGCCACACTGGCAGGTAAATGTAGCAGAATCATAATGAAATGCTACCTGAGAATCTGTACTGCGCACTGCCTCTTACCTCTATCTGTGTCAGAGTTTCTCAAACATATGAACCCACACACAGCAAGCTGGCAAAATAACCTGCCAATCAACAATGTTTGGACAAATGACATATAAGCATTGCTAAGCAAATCAAACAACTAATTGAGAATTATCTGTAACATCAATTATTGATGGTATTTCAGTGGATATTTCCTCACTTCATCACCTAATATTTAACAAACAAAAAACAAGCAGAAAGACAGTAACTATTTTTATGAGCTTAGTACAAGAGTAAGAGGGAGGTATACATAAATCAAGTGTTGAGAAGAGGTGCAGAAGTTAATTTTTCTATAATCCCAGAAAATGTCCTTAGAACTGTGTCCAAAATAACACTGACAGTGTAAATTGAAATTTTAATGAAGATGTAAAAACTACACTGACATACAAGCATATTTTCTCTAGTTGCACTTTTTGGATGGAGTTTTAGTACTAAATTTCAAAACTTGAAGCTATCAAAGTCTAAAATTTTATTTACAAGAGAGCTGATAAACTAAGAAGAAAGGTTTTTAAAAAAAATGTTTATCCACAGATATGTGCCTTATCTGGGTTCAGGTACAATAATATTTTTATAAAAATATTGTAGACTTGATTGCCCTTACTGCTTTTATGTAATTCTTTCACCCAAAAAGTATAGTCACTTGTTCAGTGTTTTCCATTCATTGTAAATTGTGTTTAAAGTTAATAGTCTTAACAATTTGCTAATTATCTATCAGTAAAATTGTGTGATATTTGTCTGAACAAAAAGAGTGACAGCAGCCTCATATATTTTCTCTCTTTTGTGTGTATATGTTTTTACACACATCAGTACACATGAAGGATCACTGGTTAGTCTTCAGTGACAGCTGTGAGAATATGTGATGAATTATCCTTGTGTTCCCATGACAGAGCTTGTCCTTCTCAGAGATATTATATTGGTATGAGAATATACTTCACACTGAATGGAGACACCTGTGAAGACTAAGCAATGTAGTAAACCCGGATCTAACTTTGATAAGGGAAACCACAAATACTCAAGTACTGACAATGTAAATATGCAGTCTATTCAAGTAGAAGCTTCTGACAGACTCTGATCTCTCAAGACATGAAATATTGTGTGAGAATACCAGTAAGAAATACATTGATGTCTTCAGAAGTGAAACTTTCTTCACTTCTGGGACTCCACTAAACCACAGTAAGAGCCATTTTCCACAGACAGCATGACAACGACTCATCCAGGAAGTCATAAAAGATCCCTGAACAACATCTGAAGAACTGCAGACCTCACTTGTCACTGCTGACCAAAAGGAACATAAAGACTTGTCTCACATTTGCCAAAAAACATCTTGATTATCCCCAAGACTTTTAGGCAAATATTCTGTGGACTGATGAGACAAAAGTTGAAACTAACACCGCTTCTCATAAAAAGAAAACTGCCAAAAAAAAAAGAATAAAACAGTCAAACACGGTGGTCGAGTGATGGTCTGGGGCTTCGGTTTTTAGTTTATTCATTTAAAACTGCATTTTTTATTTATTCGGGTTATCTTAGTGTAATATTAAAATTTTTTCATAATCCGAATCATTAAAGTGTGACAAATATCCCCCCCAAAATTAGGAAGAGGGAAAAACACACCACCTCTGAATGGTTAAAAAAACAAAGTTAAGCTTTTGGAGTGGCTGCATCGAAGTCCAACCTTAAAGCAGATTGAGATGCTGTGGCATGACCTTAAACAGGCTGCTTGAAACATGCTCGAAAACCCACCAATTAGGCTGAGTTTAAACAATTCTGCAGACGAATTACGGCCAGAAATCCTCTACAAAGATGTGAAAGACTTATTGCCAGTTATAGCAAATGTTTAGATTTCAGTTGTTGCAGCCATGTTATTAGGTTTAGTGGGCAATTACTTTTTGACATGTCATTAGACATGTCTTTCCCATCATGTAAAATCTGCATTTTGTATTTACTCTGGTTATCTGGTTTACTTGTTAAAATGTTTGATGATCTGAATCATTTAAGGGTGAAAAATATGCAAAAAGATTTTAAAAAAGGGGCAAATACTGTTTCACAGCACTGTAGAAAGGATGTGTCTGTAATAAAATCAGGAGAGAGAACTGAACACCGTAGATGTTTTTAGATAGCAGAGATAACAGCTGTAACAAAGAAAGAATTACTTAATAAGAGGGCGTTTGTGAGTTGTATGGCTACAGATAACACTGTGTTAAGATGACCTAGGTACTGGCTCTAACCTCCCCTCAGTGGGCCTTACAAACTGCTTCACATTGATACCCTCAGTTCTTATACCCTATTATAGTACATGGTTAATGAGGTAGCATGGACATGGAGATTGGTCCCTTCTAGTTTTGTGATACGTCCATTGAATTCGGGCCTCCTCTCTATTGGACTTTCTGCCCTATATAATGTGGGCAAGTTTAAGTTTTTTTTATTTTTTATAACTACTACAGCCACTGGAGGTTGCCTAACTACAATATGTTACTGTTTGTAATTGGCACATCATTTGTGGTAACAGGTTATGGACTCAAGAGGCTGGGCAACAGTCTCTTAAAAAATTAACTGTGACAACACAGATTAATCTAGTTATTTGTTGACATGTCTCTTGTCCTTCTTGTTGTTTGCATTGTGCATTTCTCCAAACTCTTTAAATGTAAAAAAAAAATCTTTAAATCTTTTCTGTACTCCATTGGAAAACTGCTGTCCATGTTCAGTACAGTAAAATATCCTGGTGTGTTTTATCTAGGCCACTGATATAATGTTGAAAATAACTTGCCTTTCCAAAGCAATTGTCTAGGGAAAACTACATGACAAGCGATTATGGCCTGTTTCCAAAAAACGTCTGTCCCTCTTGTCTTTCTTTTTAAAGATTATTAACTCTGCTGATCTTTCAGTGCAGGCCACATGCCTATTTTTGGACATACACATCAAAGATTCCAAAGAAACCCTCAAATGTTAATTTGTAGTGCCAAGATCACATGTTCCTCCTTGTAATGTTCGCAGCATACAATTTAAAGGAGCTCAGCTGCTTTCACTCAGTTGCTCTTCACGAAGATGTTGGTTAACTGCAGTTTGCCATTTTGACCATTAGAACTGAGGTTAGGAATTGGTCACAGTTTAATATCATTATATTTTCATTATCAGCAAGGGAATGTGTGTTAAAACATTGAAGAGTAACTATCTCCCACATCTCACCTTGTAAATGTCTATATAGCTAATCTCACAGCACAGCTGCTGTCTTTAGCCTGTAGTTTCATTCATTTTATCAGGCAGTGTAGTTACTGTAAAATTATAACGTTTGTCTACAGCAACATTTCAATTCTCGTCGATGGAGCTTACTCCCTAGATCTCTTGTGTGTCACTGTGTGCCTCTCTCTTTTAACACAAAATAAGTTCTGCAGCAGATTTTTACATATAATAATATAATTACTATGCAAGCCATCCTAACAGAAACTGGCGCAGCACTTACAGATCATACAGTAGAAAAAAGACCCGTGGTCACACATGGTTTATGAACCCAGTGGACACACAAGCATATGGGGAATGGAGATATGGGGCTCTGTCAAATGCACAGCCCACTTGTCAGGATTATCAGATGAAAAAGAGAGCACAAACAGGTTGCTTTAAATGAAAGAGCAGTCACTTCTGCTGATTGGTGATAAAAAGCAGACTTTTTTCAGTCATTGCTAATCTGATTACCTCGGCACAAACCTAGTACTGATAAAATACAAGTAGGCTGAAGTAGTGCCATGAGTGTTTACTTTTAATATTCTGTCAGATTTCTGAGACATTATATGATGAATAGTTTGACCACAAATCTGTTTCCCACTCCTATAGAGAGGAGCATAGTCAGGGAACTAGTGTTAATCTGCTTTCAAATCTATTATCATTTCTCAGATTGAAAGCAGACCTATAGGAAACTTAACTTATCAGGTTCTCTCTGAAACTCTAGTATGTGGGAATTTATGCATTTAAGAACTGTTGGAGTTAAATGTTGTTTTGTTTACTGACAGGACTTTACATCCTGCCTTTTTCAATGTTGTACTCAATAGAAAATAATGATAATGTGTTTTATATGTTGGTATAATTTTTTTAAGTACAAGTCCTTGTAGAACAACTGTAAAAGTGGCAAGAAACAACCCCACATCTATAATTCTACATTAGTGTTACTTTCACAGGAATGTAGGGCTAAGAGTGTTGTATATTTTTATTAATAAGTAACAACCAACAGACCCTGGTAAGTGAGTGTTGTCTGTAAAGCCAAAGACTGATATTTCTTATCAGTGCAATTGTGTGTTAATGGCAATGTTAGTAGTGTGAATGTAATCTGTGTGAAAGAGAAGTGTGTGTATGAGCAGCAGTGTCTTTTAGGAAGGCATTTCTCTTGGAAAACTCATAACTATGCCTGAGTGCGCTGGGCACTCTTGGACTCCTACGCCAAACAGGCCAAAGGAAATCCACCACCAAACCTGGAGCAATACCTGGGAGGAAACGCATAAAGCAGTGTGATAGGACGTGGAAGCGGGGTAAGCATGGAGGAGCCAGGCTAGCCACTAATCCACACAAGCCGGCAGCACCACACTCTTGCTGGCAAACATCTGCTCCCCTGGCAACAAAAATAGACTACATCAGACTGTGAGAGACTCTCAACACAATGTGAGGGACTGTTGCGTTTGATTTTCACAGAGTCTTGGCTGAATGCGAGCATAATGGATGCTACGATCCAGCTTGAGGGGCTAACGCTACACAGAGCGGACAGAGTAGCTTCACTAGCTGGTAAACAAAGAGGGGGCTTGCTAGTTGTTTACACAAACAATTTGTGGTTCTAGGATGTCGTGGTGGTCTCTACTCACTGCTTGCCACATCTAGAGTTCTTGACTGTAAAATGCCGGCCATTCTACATACTGTGGGAGCTAACGGCAGTTATTATAGCTGTCCACATACAGCTCTGGAAAAAATTAAGAGACCACTGCAGAAAGTGAATAATCTAAAAGAACATGTGAAGGCAGCACTGCAAACAATTCCTACTGTGACCATCACTGAGACCAGTCCGCTCATATACTCCAGAACAACAGCGATCCTTGACATGCTTGACTAGGGGCCAGATGGAGACAGCCCCAGGGTGCTGGAAGCCTGTGCTCAACAGCTGTGTGGTTGTCTCCTACACGTTTCTAACTTAAGTTTGCATCTGAATTCATCTTGGGTGGAAAAAGTTGCGCTTAGTTCCTGTGAATAAGAAACCTTGTTCCAGTGTCTTAAATGACTACAGACCAGTGGCTCTGACCTCTGGTCAACCCCTCATTTGACCAGCTCCAGTTTGCCTACCAGACCTACTCCATCGCACCTACACCCACCTGGAAAATCCTCAGAGTTCAGTGAGAATTATGTTCTTGGATTTCTCCAGAACATTCAACACCATCCGACCTGCACTGCTAGCAGAAAAACTAAGAAACCTGCATGTAGACACTCCCATGATTTCTTGAATTTTTAACTACTTCACTGGCTACCCCCAGTATGTTCACCTGCAGAACTGTGTGTCTGACACTGTGGTCTGTAGCACAGGTGCTCCACAGGGGACTGTTTTGTCTCCCTTCTTCTTCACCTTGTACACCTGAGACTTTAGGTACAACTCAGAGTTTTGCCATCTTCAGAAGCTTTCTGATGACTTCACGGAAAATAAACTTGACTGGACTACACACTCTGTATAAAAAATAAACTTTGTAAAATAAAATAAAATATGCTGTGTATAAAAAGCCCAGAGTTGGCTGTATTTTCTTAGGAGGCTCAGGTCTTTCCATGTCTGCAGCAGCACTCACTGCTCTCAATCCTGGACAATTCCTCTCACCCACTACATAGTGTGCTGGCTGGAGGAGCACATTCAGCCAGAGACTCATCAGTGTAAAGTGCTCTACAAAACGCTACAGACAATCCTTTCTGCCTGTGGCCATTAAACTGTACAACTCCTCACCCCTTTGTAAAGGGGAAGGGGGAAGACAATGATCATAATCAATATTTATAGCCTATCTATGTTAGTAGTTTCCATTGTACTACATACCACCTTGGACTGATATTGACCTATTTAATCAATCTTAGTATTTTGTTTTTGGTGTATGTGTATATTTTTTGTATTGAGTATTTAGTATTTGTGTTTGTGTAGGTCTTATTCTTGTTATGATTCTTTTCTTTCCTTTTAAACTAAGAGCAGCTGTAACAGGCAAAACAATTTCCCTCTGGGATTAATGTTTTTTTTGATCTTGAATAAGATGCTCTCCACTGAGGCATCCAAGGTGTGTACTCTCAGTGACAGGGTGACAGCATGTGAGCAGACCCACCAAGGCTGGAGACGGAAGAAATACTGGAAGAGCACATGGGAGAAAGAGGCATCACATAACAGCTGTTTAACCACCACTGCACCGGCCCACTGGGACACATCACTAGAAGAAACATCAGACCTTAAAGCAGACCATAGCAAACTCCCTGAACAGGACCCGGGATCCAACACTATGGCAGACATCCAACAAAGAGTAAAAACTTTGAAGAGGGCTGGTTCAGTGATAGTTAAACACAAACTCTCCCCAGCATACAGCAGGCAGCTCCAATCACCTAGCCCTCTCATTCCTGTATTGCCTCATACATGAAAACCAATGGAAATGTAAATAAATGTTAGCTGACCTGTTGAGAAACACAGCAATGCAAGCATGGATCGATCTAGGTCGCATGGGACGCTTGAGCTGTTATCTCACCTGCTTTGGCCAGCAGTGCTGACTCACTGACGGAAAAGGCAGATCAGAGGCAGGATTTAGATCAGTCCATTTGTCAATTAGCACTTGCCACACAGCACCCACTCAGGGCCTCAGACCATGGAGGACTGAGGTAGTCCCATGAATAATACAGACATACAGAGTGGCAGTAGCAAGATAATAATGAGCAGACTGATAGAAACACCACAGGCTACTCTTAAGCTGCACCTGGATGTTAAACTGAGCAATAAGCCATGTATGCATTTGCTTTTACTTGTTTCTCATTATATTTTTAGTAGCCTCACTCTATTGATTTGTGTCTGTGTGCAGTCTCTGGCCATAGGATTAAAATCAAGTCATTCGAGTCTGAATTAATCACATGAATACAGGGTGATACCTGTGTGGAAGCGTCTACCTATCAGCCTTTTTAATCAGTGATGCCATTCTACTAATTAGATTTCTGCACCACACATAAGACGGGCTGTTTTGGTGCAAGATGCAGTACAATAGCAGAATTTCATTTTAGTGTGATGGTGAAGCTGAACAGGGGAAAAACACAAAGTATAAATTATTGATACTCCAATCAAATTAAAAACGCATTTCCATTATACAGTGTCAAAAAGCGAGACTTCTTTGTGGGAAGGGATGCATTCGAAAAATGTTTTGGCAAGTGTGTAAAACTGATTTTTTTTTCTTATGCTTCCACAAGTGGAGTTGATATGGTGCAGTTTAATAATAAAATGTACTTTATTGACTATTTGACAGCCTGGTCAACTTTTTGGTAATCCTAAGTCTATAGGAACATTACTTGCCAACAGTTATATCTGTGGATAATTTATGGCTCTTATATCTGAATATTTAAATGTAAATTAACTATTTACAGTATGTTAAATGCAGCAAAGGCTTCTATTTGGATATTTGGATCATTAATAGTAGCACATGCTGACTCTAGTATTTTAAAGAAGAGTAGTTTGCTGGTTTGTGCTGCAGTTTCATAAGTAGTAGTACAGTAAAACATATCTTAAAGAAGTAAAATAAAATAGAAAAGAAGTAAAATATCTTATTCACCTTCCCATTGCAGCATGTAGATGAATTAATTTTCTGAGTGTTTACTTTTTCACACTGTAGTGGAAAACAAAAATGGAGACGAAGTGATATATTGTTGGAAAGCTACCTTTATCTGCTTCACAAGTTTTCTAAAACATAAATTTTCGGATTTTCTAACACACGGTGTTGTTGAGTGGTTATCATTGATGAATGCAGCAGGGTGAAAAAGTACTGATTGAAAATGTCAGTTAAGATACGGCATAAGGAATGAGGAAAAAGTCCCGAACCAGATCGAAATGGAAATGAATGATCTGGTTAGAAGGATATTCTTTGAAAGGGAATATAACCAAGTGGAATCTCTGAAATGTTTAAATAAATAATTCCTTTATTATTATTATCATCATCATAATTTTCTTACATACAATTCACAGCTGCCAACTAAGAGAAAACCGATTCAGCTGTAGACAATTTTATTTAGATTCTTTATGTTTTTGGCATTCCTTGTTTTTGTAATCCTCTGGTAGAAAATAAGTTCTACCTGACGTGTGTAAGTGTGTAAAAATTGCTGTAATCCCCTATTATTTCAAATTAATTCCGTAATTGAATTAAATGCAGAAAGTTATATGTTACTTGAGTCGAACCTAGGGCTCATAAGTAATATTTGAAACAAAATCCACTAATGTAGATGGTAAAATTAATTCAGACAGTTCATGAACAATAGATAGCAGATATGTGAGGCCTTTGCTGATTTGCCCATGGTCATCTCATTGCATTCCCCTTTTCACTCCTTAACCAGTTTAAGTGTAGATTTACATGTGCACGTGAGGCTAACTTTAGCAAACTGCCAAAAACAAATGATTTTGTCTAATAGTTGAGTTTTCAACTGCTGTATGTACTGTTCACCAAACACTAGCTTTTGGTTCTCCTTGGTGTTTTTGTTAAAATTTTACCCCAAACGTGAGTACACTTGAAATCAGGGCCAATATATACAGTCCTCATTCCGTGCATAAATGCACTTTGACGTTCAGCTGCTACTCTGAAAAAAAACAAACACTCAGTCTGACTGAGCTAAAATGAGCCAATACCTTTCAAAGTCACAGCGTATTTACAGTCAGACATTTTTCACTGTTTTTGATTCCTCTGAGCTGGTACATCTTCTACCGGCTTTTTACTCATGTTATATTTCGTGAATTAGAAACTAGACATGTCAGGATTTCACTTTGTATGCCAACATACATATAACTTCTTTGCAAAAGGTGTATGTAGGTTTGGCTGCATTTGTCTGCAAAATGAACACAAATCATCACCCCTCCATGCTATGCTTGATGGTGGGTATGACGTATTTCTCCTGGGAAAAAAAACTCCATTTTGGTCTTATCTGTTCATAAGACGTAGATCAAGAAGACTTGTGTTATTCTAATTGTGTTGTCATGGACTATAACATTTAATGTGCTCAGTGAGGCCTGTAGGGTCTGAGATGTAGCTCTTTTTTTGTATTTCTCTGAGCATTGCACAGTCTAGCCTTGTTATGTATGTGCTGCCAAAATGTCTCCACAGCAATGTGCAAACCTTATTGCCAGCAAATGTTTGATTGCAGTTGTTGCCACCAAAGGTGGCACAACTAGTTGTTAGGTTTAGGTGCCAATTACTTTTTCACATAGGACAGCTTTATTTTCATTAATAACTGAAATCATCATTTAAAAGCCGCATTTTTGGTTATCTGGGTATTTTGATTTTGATGATCTCAATCATTTAAGTTTGTTAAATATGAAAAAAAAAACAATCAGGAAATCACTCTATGTCTGTGGCTGTGTGCGTGTTTATCCCTGCATTGTGCCTCTTTGTTTTTTCCTGTGTTTGTGCTGTGAGAAGCAGGCGTACTGATGTCTGATCCAATCACTCTCAGCTCTGGTGGACTGGAGGCCTGAAACAGTGAGACAAAACAACACAGAGAGAAACGGAGGAAAGGAGGGACAGTGTTTGGGCTGATCTATAATGATTTGGATTGGTCAAGGCCAATATTATCAGTGTAATCCATTACAGATGACTGAGGACATGCTTAAAACAGGAATAAAATACATTATAAATCCAGCTTAGTAACATATTCTCTTCATTTATTTTCGTTTGCTTTCACATGAAAGTCTTTTGAGCAAGGTTCCAAACTGTGTGAACCAATGTACAGATTGTACTATAGTCATCTGCAACTGTAATCAGATTAACAATCAAATGAGCTCATAATCTGTTAACTAAAGTCATTCCCTCCCTTTTGGCCTATCTTTAACTATAGGACAGTCATTTATTGTTCAGTCAGCAGCAGGTTAGAAGGTTGTGGTTGCTGTCAGATAAGACTTTGTGTAATACAATAGGTAATACAGTCTGAAAACACTGATTTTGTCATCTTAAAGTCAAGTATTTATATAACACATACATACGTAACAGCATCCTGAAGTTGCACTGTAATTCTGCTAGCAGGGGAAAACAGTGGATAGTGAGATATTAATAACTGTAAAAAAAACAAAGAGGGCAGTAGGTGAAATATGGCTCTAGAGGTTAAAAAGTTACTGACAAAGACAAGATGTAATAAAAACTGAATAAAACAAACTTTTTGAATACACTTTATATGAATATATTTCCACCCACACATGACTGTATATATTTTCTATTGTAGATGAACATAAGACATTGAGGAACATGTACAGAGCATGCTCCTGTTTTGTGTTATTAATACCTCAGATAGGTATAAATCCATATTGTTTGTTTTTGTATTTGCCATTTTATCTTTTACTCAAGTACTGAAATTCAGGGGACAATAAGTGAGCTGATCAAATTTGGACAATATCTATAGTGACACCACTGGTTGTAAGCTAAAGCGCTTGAGAGTTTCCTATGATTTAGTGTATTTACTCATTAAAGTATTAAACAATAAGCAAGTTTATATTAACAACATGAAAAAAATCTCTGGACACTTTGAGGACAACGGAGGAGCCACAGTGTCTGCTGACCGGGGGAGGGCCAACGA
>JAUYWH010000026.1:7106886-7126838 GCA_034779795.1 Ctenopoma multispine
TGTCCTGAGCTGTGGTAACACACAAATTTCCCCGCTGTGGGATCAATAAAGTTCTATCTTATCTTATCTTATCTTATTTCCTAGCAATTTACTCCTACTGTGCATTACTGCCTGATACAGTATAAATGCAGTAGTGGGTCCACCTACATTTATGCTAATTATAAAAGGTTTTCTTAAGAGACTGATTTATGTACCTGAAAACGTGGAGCAATTTGCAATGCACTTTTATTCAATTTGTGTTCACAATTTGTGTGAAATTAGCATTTGATTTGATTGCATGATGAGGCAGGAACTCATCATGCAATCAGACATAAGGACAGCTTTCTAGGTGCTTTCCTTCAAAAGAATAGTTCAAAATGAGCACTTTAAAGTTTGGACTTGTTTGAGCTCAACAAATCAGAAAATAATTCCCAATGGCATTTTTTTAATTAATTCAGTACCCAGGTAATTTTCCATTAGGAGACAATTAAACCCTCACATGGAAAACAGTTTGAACATCTGTTACTGATATAACAATTTTCTAAGAGACTCCTAAAGGAAATGACATGGTGAGACTTTTCAGACATAGAAAAGATTGCAAATAATAACCACACGTCTCTTCTTCAGCTGGTGTTCATTTCTTATTTTTTATTTTTTACAATTCAATTATAGACACATCTTAAAATGAGAATCGTTTATAGACAATACACTGAACTACAGAACTACAGTGAATGATCTAAGAAAAAAACCTTTGTCCAGTTTTAGATATAAGGGTAAGAATCAGTTAACATGATGCTGAGAGCATTTGGTGTTAACATGTGCTCAAGCTAATTGATGATTAGATATCAGTGGAAGTTTATGTTAGGCTGCATTTACACTTTGTATTTAACATGCTCTGTTAGTATCTGGATAAAGAAAAACATAATGCATACATATATACATAATACTAACATCAATGAGCACTACAAGGTGGAGGTGCATTACGATTGGATTTCAGACCAGTATTTCATCTATAAAGTTTTCAATATCTTTTTTTCATTGTGGATGTGGGATATCGGGACTCATTATACATTTTATCATTTAGCTTGTACGATCATGAAGTATTAAATTACATGTAATTTAATATGTATTTAAGCTTATCACCACTGCAGAAACCCTGAGAAAAATTGAGAAAATCTCTTTTTTTGTTGTTTTTTGTTTGTTTTTCTGTTATCTCATGCAAACTGATCCAGAAGCTACAAGTAACTCTGTCCTCAACAAAGCAAAAACATGTAGAATGCACCGTGTGGGCATTTTTCACCACTGTTAGTTTGAGATGTTGAGGAAAAGACCAGGTATTAATAGCAACATTAACGATGGCTGTGCTCAATGTTCCAGTATGGCAGCGTGACAGTGAATGACTAAATGAAATTCAGCTATCACTGTTTTTATGATTATGCAACATACAGGAACTTTATTAAATCAAATCAAATGTTTCTAATCAAAATGTTTGTCACTCTGAGCATGTTACTGCATAAGTACCAAGTTTCCTAACATTTCCTGTAACAAACTTGACCAACTCAGGAACAGAAGTCGTGGTTGGTTGAGTATCTGAAGGATTTGACCTGGTGGATCTTTTGCTATTTTTGTTTCTCTTTCATTACTTTTACATCAGTACCTCCTTTCTTATCCATTTCATTACCCTAGCAGTTTCCAATCATAGATTCCATGACACTTACCTCTCCTCGCCCATTTTATCATTTCAGACCATCTGTGTCTCCTCATACTTTAATATATCAGATAAAATGTATGAATACACCTTTGAAACCTCTGTGCCGCTCTCATTACCGCTGAGTATGACTGGTATACCTGCTCATTACCTATGCATTGTGCTTAAATGAGATGAATACTGAGCGCTGTTATACTAGTGCGACTATATACCCCGCATTCACATTGAGCTGACTATTTCTGACTGGCTAAAAAGGTTTTAATCAGACATAGGTCATGCAGTGTTAGATTGCAGAACTGCAGAGAAAGTGGGAAGACAGTAATGAAGATGTGTTCTCAGGCTTCCCGGTGAACCCATACTGAAATAGTTTTTTCTCAGTTGCCAGTTTTTCACATTTTTTGAACCACTCTGCTTCTTAATATTAACGGTGATTATGACTAATTACCACTGAACTGTTTTGGGAGAACCTTCTCTCCACAGCTTTCTGGAACCCATCCATCAGTCAGACTCTCTCAAGTGATTTGTCTCGAGGTTAAGAAGCAGATGCTGAACCCAGGTTTGTCTGCCTGTATGGAAATGTCTGAATAAATAACGGGTTCAGAACAAGACGGGGCATCAATGGGGGCAAGGGCATGACAGATGACAAATGGTATTGATAGACAGAAAGATATAGGGGCCGACTGGATGGCTTCCCCATCTCATTCTCATCTTGTCTCTGCTCCTCTCTGACAATCAATCCAGACCTGCAGTGAGCAGCAGTCGGACATCCTTCAGCCTCTATCCTGTGTATTACCCTGTCTAACACTTATCGGATTCCCAACCTTGTAGTCTCCCTAAAACTTTTTCTCCTTCAGTTTGTTTTGTTTGGGATGTAAATGATTAATTGATTTTCAATTTATTAGAATTAATAATTTAAGCAATTATGCAAATAAAAATATAAGTCTACAGTGTAGATGACAAGGATGTGTGTTTTAACTGTCAGAAAATGTACTGTACCTTTCTATAGTTCACCTTTATTTATTAAGAGACGTTTCAGTAAATCTTTCTTTTAAAACAATGCTGTGATCACATTCAGACAATTACACACATGTAAACAATTAACTGACTATTTGTTGTTAACCTGGTTAACTGTAGACTAAGAGAATTTATGAGCCGCATTTTGGATTCTTAGCTATTTGAAAATCCTTAAAGTGATAATCAAATGAGCTACAGGAAAGAACCTCAAAATCATCCATGTGTGAGTACACGTACGATGACATCTGTGAGAAAGTTTCCCCATTTTAGGAAATATGTGATCGGGGCAATAAGCAACTGACAGATGCAGATAAACAAATTCTTTTTGATTAGAACATTACAATGACTGGTATCCTTAGTGTTTTGACTCAGCATGTCTCATCTGGGAATATCACAGTTTATGTTGCTGGATTTTGTTTGGAAATTTGTCGTATAAAAGAAAGGTAGTTTAAATCCAAGCTGCTTTACAGGAATGCTGACCAAAAAAGACTTAAAGATAAGTTTTCAAATCAGTAAGAGACTAAGCAAAATAGAATAAAGTCTCATTCAGCTGGCTTTCTGACTCTGGTAACGTGAGATCTAAAATGGTCTTTGGATTGAAGAGTGACACAACTTCACCAGATTTAACGGCAAAATGAATTCATAAAGAAGCAGTATAATACTATGATCTTAAGCCTCTGGTGCTTCTTCCATTGAGCTAGTTGAAGGCATCTCCTTTCTTTTTATCTTACAATCAATTACTTTTGTTGGAATTCATTTGGGACCTGGATAATCATTCAAGGGAGAAAAAGAACCATTTGTCTAAACAAAAGAAAGAAATACTGTCTCCTGGGCAGAGATTTTGAAGACTTTGTATAAGAGCTTTGATCCAGTGTCGAGGCTGTTTTCCAATAATTTTAACCTTCTGTTGTTTCAAATGGTTGTCCCTCATGATGGTTTTGGGTAAACAAGTATGAGCTCCAGTTTCTGTTCTTTTTTTTTAAATAAATGTAGCTATAAGCAAGTGTACGAAACAGCCCCCAAAACAAAGACTGTATTTTCAAATCCTCTGTGATTGATCAAACCACCTTTTCATTTTTTTCCTCCTTTCACTTGCTGACACATCCACTCTGTGTGTGTGTCGGTCTCTAACTCCCTAAACTGCATTCATTATTTACAGACTCTGAGCATCCTCAAGTTCCCTCCCTGAGGCCATGTCTTAACACAGAAGTAGACTATGAATTGAGGTTCTACTGTTAATGAGTTTAGACTACACAGCTAAGGAATCATCATATGTGAGCCAAATGGTCAATTTTATATACAGTAGTTTGTAGTTTGCTTGGCACTGTGTTCTGCTTCTCTAGTGCAGACAGTTTGTTTTCTTCTTCCATCCCTTCTGCGATAAATATCTGCCCACCCCCCTTTGCTATACTCTATCTGCATTTAAAATTTATTAGGGTCTTATCTCAGCTAATATATCAGTTCATCTGGTTCCTGTAGGCCATCTGCGTTGTGTGGAAAAAGAGCTACGGATGCAGTCATGGTTTATTTACTTTAAACTGATTAAAATACTGGGTGTGCTCATTGGTATCAGTGCACTACTCCCCCCCCCCGACCCATTCAGCTATTAGAAGTAACAAAAAACAGCAGCTTTCTAATGGTGGTGCTTCTAGTTTTTCTGCCTGATTTACACAATCTCATATAGGCATAATCACAGAGCAGTTGAGGGTTTTAAGTCCAGAAAACGAGTGTGGCAGGAGGGAATTAGAGCTTTATTTGGACTGTGAGATTACTGAAAAACGTTTCTTTGTGCATAATTGACCATTTGATTTCACAGTGATTGCATAGTCCAAGCTGAGCGACTTAGAAGTTGTCTTGCCTGGTGCATCTGTCAAAGTAAAAAAAGGTTTTCTCGCTTCATAGTCAGTCCAGACCGAGAAACATTTGCAAACATAGAACATTAAAGCATAAAAGTTTTTTTTGTGTGAGTGTATTTTGGACTACTGGGAATCTTATTGTTGCAGTTACCACTGTTGTCCACTGGGAGAAATGTAGCTCCTCTATAATTTTTACATGGGAGTCAAAGTTTGTATTTAAATTGTTTTTTTTACCAACATTTTTTACCAAAACTTACATGTGATATTGTGTTTTGGAGATTTCATAAGCTTTGTGTTTACTTGCTCTAACAGTAATAACTAGCATGTCTTACAAGCTTGCTACTGACAACTTCCAATGCAAATAGGTAGCACATTATTAGCTGACAACATTATCATGTGGATTTTCTGGTTTGAAAAAGACCTGTTTAGGGCCACCTTATCTACTCTGTGGTAGCTGGTGTAACATCAACTGACTGCTGATAATATAGTAATTACTATTTCAAAGTTTAGACCAACACTTACTCTGTACTGCTATTTATTGGACATAGAGATTTATATTGAAAGAAATGTACAAAGTCATAAGTTTATCTTCTCAAATTGAAATGTTGCTCAGAAATTTTTGTGATAAAGCATACATCTAACCTTTGAGATTTTCATGTAGTTCATTGTGTGTTTCTGTAATAAACATCTGTCTGAAATATGACAATTTTTACTTTTTTAATAAATTTAATACGGTTTCACAATTTTTCACTATATATAGCTCAGCTGTAAAAAAATTAGTAGTAGAACTAAATTTTCAACTTATTCTCAGAATTAATTGTTTTTTTTCTAATGTCAGATCTTTCTGAAGGGGTTGTCAATTCAGCCAACAACTTTAATGGCCAGAGGCAGAAATTATGAAGTTGACATTCCTGGCCCCTACTGCAGCAGCAAGTGCTTTGTATTCCACTGAGGGATGAGAGATAAAGGTAGACTTAAAGAAGAATGACAACTTCTTAAGCTTAAAATGCTGTGTTTTTCTCTGTCAGACCTTAGGCAGGTAATGAATTAAGTATCTAGTTCAGGCCAGGCGGTGTGACCAGCACTTTCTACACTCCATCAGTCACCCACGTGCCTTGAACTCACTTACAAATGTTTGTGCCACAATTGGACTGTTTTTATCCGAGCACATACATCTGTGAACTGTATGTGCACAAACACCAGGAAATAAGCCATCCATTATTAATTGACTGCACAGGTGGTTATTTATTTGTATTCTTAAACTCTTTTATTCACATATGTGTAAGCAATTTCAGAGTTTGCACTGTCACATAATTTATAGAAATAGCCCCCTTTACAAATTTATATTTAACAAGTTAAGGTTTTTAGAAATAATCTCAAAATACGTTTCTGCACTTTTTGCCTCTTTTCCTGTTTACTAAAAGCACTAAAGAACCAAACACGTTATGTAGCTGTGCTGCTTTTTTTTCTCTTTTCCTTGTTTTCATTGAATGTAGCTTCTCTGGCCGACAGTGATGACAATGATGGAGACAGGAGTCAAGTCATCTTCTGTGTTTACTGAAAGCCCATCTACAGAGCCAAAACAGGTATCAGCTACAGCAACAGCTTTAAATTAAACAAATGTGGGAGACAGGTACAGGAGACGGAGAGGATAGGTGAGGGAGTAGAATGGGTCGGGGGTGGGGTGGGGGGGGAGAGACACTGAAGGTTGTGGTGTTCCCTCTAGCTCACCCTGGCTCATTAATTTTCTCATTTAGTCAGAACAGTGGAGTGTGCAAACAAGAACAGGAGCCTTGCCTACTAATGAGGACAAGAGGAGACGAGCACCCCGCAGTCAGTGAGTGACAGAGACTTTATATGTGTGCATAAGGATTTTAAATGGGTTAAAGGACTCCAGCAGGTACAAACTAAAAACAATTTTTACTATTGATTAACCTGTAGATTTTTCTACATACACTGTACTTTTGGCCAGAGCTGTTTCCTGTTTGTGCTTGGTCCTTTAAGTTAGCCATACAAATCATTAAAGGTTTCCTGTTTCCAAAGACAGAAGATGGTTCCTGGACCATTATTTTAGAGAACGTGTTCCTATTTCTTTCCAATTTCCTCACCTGTCCACAAACCGAGATTCGTACAAAAATGGTTTTCTCACTTTGTTGTGGAAGAACTTGACTGACCTTCATAGACATCTAACCCCAGCCCTCAAACCTTTAAGAAAGTGTTCTCAGAACTCTGTAGACTGTATATTTGACATTGATTGTTTGTAGGCAACACCATAGTTGTAGTGAACTTGGGTTGGGTCTGATGACACAAAGATGTTTTCTAGTTGTTTGGAACTTCAGGGACTTCATGCAGATATATGGTAATTAATTTACAATAGTTACACATACAGTACACAGAGAGCAGAGTAAAATGACAGAGATATAGGCAGTGAGAACAATGTCGGATAAAGCTTAAATAATTGATCATATTTATATTAGTTTAGTAGTAAAGTAATATTAGTAAAGACCCTCTATTGACAGAGCAAGATAGTGTTGACTGTGCCAACTTAGACTATAAGTGTCTATATTCATATAAAGGAATAGATTATGACTATATAATACAAAGCTACACTAAATGTGACCTGTGATATCATGATCCTAGAGCAGCCCTATTCAATAAGGGAACCAAGAGCCAGAACCGGCCCATCAGTCATTTTGGACTGGCCCACTGACTACATACCTCTTAATAAAATATTTGTTAAATAGCTGCGACTTAACTGTAAGCGCGACAGTTTATGACATTTTGCGGCACGTCACGCAGCTGTTTGCGCTCCTGATGGAAAGTTTATGACAGGTTTCAACAGCGGTTTCTTGGGAACATGTGACATTCAAAAGAAAAGAGGCGAAAATATAAAATTAGTCAATTAAAATAAAAATGTTGAAAATGCAGTGGTGCTTTGTATTAATGGTACAATGCAAGAAATACAGGGAAATATGCAGCCCACTGGCAAAAGCCTTATGACAATTTGTCCCAATGAAAAATCTAATTGACTATCCCTGTCCTACAGTATAAATAGATGTGGGCAAAATTATTGGTACCCTTTCGTTAAAATAAGGAAAAGCCCACAATGGTCATTGAAGTAACTTGAAACTGACAAAAGTAATAAAATAACACACCTTAGTTTATCTTTCGTAGGGGTACCATCATTCTTGTCCAGGCCAGTTTCATTAGTTTGTTTCTTTTAATGTTTTTTGAACCACAATTAACCACAACTATTAAATTATCTGTTAAAAAGATTTAAAATTAAAGATTATTTAAGATTTAAAGATTATTCAACAATGAAAATAATTATTAGTTGCAGCCACAGTGTCTGTAGCTCTATAGCTAAATCTGCTGCACTGGATTTATGGTCCAGCTTCGGTTTGCGATAATTTACAGTTGTCTGAATTTACTTACTAATGGCAGCTGATTAAAACGTTCAGCTGTTCTTGCCAAGCAATAATAATTTGATAAGATTTTATTTGGCAATTTCTTGGCACATGTGGTTTGTTTTACTGCTGTGTGTTGTGTTCAGGCTTGAAGACTTTGAAGTTTCAGCTGCCAGTTCAGCTACAGGCAGTATGTGTCTTCATTTGCTCACAGTCCGTGTCTTTCATTTTCTTGTACTTGTTTTTTTATCATTACTATTAGCAAGAAAAACATCTTTTATACTATAATTTATAGTTTGCTGTTATTTAAAAAATGCATCTAAAGAACTGTCTTGTGTGAGAACCTGTGAAAGACTGGAAGCTGTGTCTGATTTTGCCCAGACTTTAAAATGATATACAGTATCCTTTATGAAGGAGCTCTGTTCTGTCTCTTTTTTACATCATGCTGTCAATCATCAACAGCCATCAACCTCATGGTGCAGAATTATAAAAAAACGACAAATAAAAATCATTTTTAAACTGGTAATGAAAATTAACCATTTCTAAAAAACAAACAACCAACCAAACAAAAAATGTTATGTATGTATATGAGGGTTATGTGGTAACAAGAATCTCCATGTGATCTCTGTGTTAGTGAGAAGGGAAATAGTTTTTTAGTTTAATCATGGAGGATAGATCAACTCTATAAGGGTCGTATTGCCTTGACCTCCTATTGGCTGACATGTCGCTAATTGCAATTAGCTTAGTTTTATTTTTGATATGTTAGCCATGTGGCTCAAGACATTTAAACCTTACGTTGTTGGTCAGTCAGCTTAATTCTGAATGAAATATCCCAAAACAAAAGAGATTCATTCATTTTGATAATTGATTCATCTTTTAAGTGATTCATCTCTAATGCAATGATTTGATGCATTTCTGTTTCACATAAATTAAATATCCATAAAGTTGCAGGCCTACATTAGGCATCCTTTTCATCTTGCCTCCTGCCACTCAAATTGATTTGAATTCAAAACAAAATATCTTTAAAATTGACCCAATCAGTCTCTTCAACATTCCTCTGAGCTGTAGAGCTGCTGTAAACTGAATAAAAGAGCAGGTAAACAGGGTTCAGAATCTTAAATTTAGAGGCACATTACACTAGGAGCGGGTTAGCATGGTCTCCAGATTATTTGGCTGTGCGTAGTAGCTTGTGTGTGAGCAGAAGATGGAGTGGTTTTTATTTTGTGAGTGTATGTTTATACAAATGCCTGCAGGTGCTTGTGATTCACAGTGCGTGCTGGCTGTTAAAGCAGAAGTTTAAGGAAGAATAGATTTTCTGATCAAAATTTCTGTAGAATGACAGAGAAAAAATATCAATATCAGTAGCTGAATACCTATTTACAGGAAATGGGAAAAGCTGATATTTTTTTTTAAGTGTCGGTGCTGCCTCTTCTCATCTTTTCCATTTCTCCTCTATTCACAGTTTGCAGAGAAAACATATTTAAATTCCCTTTGTGTAGATTCCTAGGTGAAGCATGCAGGTTACACAGCTGAGAAAACACTATTAACGTCATTTCTGTTGGTTTGTAGGTTAGCTGTGTACCTCATGTGTTGCTTAATAATTAGTGTGAATGCCTCAGATCCTGCTAAAATAATCAGTTGATTTTTGTTGATGGACCCGGTAATTAGAAACTTTACCCTCAGATGATCCCAGATTGTAAACCTCAGAACACAAGCCCTGAGACTGAAAAGCATTACTGTATGTTGAGACTTAATCTCACCATATTTTTGGCCAGGTCTCTCTGTATAATGTATCTATTTTTTTTAAATCTGATCTGTGAATCTGACATCTATTTTGATCTCTATTGATATGTGATGTTTGAATCTCAGTAACATTAGATTTAATATAAATAAGGTCGACAACTGGAATAATTTAAGAAGGAACCCTAAAACCTGACGATTTATGGAATGTGAAGTTGATTTCAGTGATCATAAATTTCAACTTTAATTTTTTTTTAACTCTGATTCTTGTTGGATCAGACTAAATTTCATGACATTTTTAAGTTAAATATTATAAATAATTATATAAATCCTTTAATTGCAGTACAGTGTTATGGTTTACATGGTGTTATGGAAAGTAACACTGTAATTTCACGATCTTTTGTGTGAGCGTAGCTACGTGAAATTAGAATAGAGGAGGCCTGCATATCCTTCAATGTTTTGTCTTTTGCTTGCATTTTAGGAAGGTTTGCTATTGTTCCAGTTTTACATCAACTTTGCTTTAATAGATACAATTATAATTTACAATATTTGTGGATGGAAGGTGGAAAGAAAATCAGGGGGGCTTTGAATATTTCTTCACAGCATTGTGTGTGAATCCATGTAGTTGGTAGTTATATACTTCTTTCCCTCACATGTACTGAATTTAGTGGTGTCAAGTGGTTTTGTGTCGACTCTGGATTGTTATAAGCCACAAAAATTGTTGAGTGTTAGATGTGTGTGGAATATCATAATCTTCTGATACATAAAACTAAGAGTCAGCCGAAAACACAAAGTGAGAGAGAGAGAGAGAGATTTGACTATTATGCTCTCCGTCTGTGTCTATCCCAGAATAGCAAACAGAGTAGAGTGGAACAGATGATTTGGATTCCTTCCTAATCCAAACAGCGTTATTGGCATTAATAAATGTGTCTCCATAAGCCTTACATATAATCAGCTTAATGGTAAAACCAGTGCAAGCAAACACAAGACACAAGTCCCTCTAATACAGCTAATGACGATTTACTGCCACCCACTGATATTAACCATTGAGAAACTCTGTTGACCACTCCCCACACCGTCCCTCTGTTTACTTTTCTCTTCTTTTTTTTCTCTCTTTTCTCCCATGAGTCCTCACAAACAAATCATTGCTAAGACTGTGGATTTGCTTTTCAAATACAGGACATTTATCTGTCATTGAGCCGGCTTTTTTGGGTATTTATTTCGCTGGAATTTGTCCATAAACATATTTGATATACATAAACATAAAGAAACATTAGAATATTACTATCAATTCAATTGTATTAAATTCTTAATTAATTTCACACTCATTTCTGTTTGCTGTTGTTTGTTTCTGTTTCATGTCTGCTCTCTACAACATTTTACAATCTACTTGTCATCGTTCTATGGTGCAAAAGCTACAAACAACTTATAGTCATAGTGTCAGCTGTTTCTAAATAATCTCAAACCTAGTTTGAAATCTCTGTACTGCAATTTCTTGTTAGCTGTAGGCATTTACGCACTGATATGCAATAAGCTATTGTTGGCCAATACATTAGTCTGGCTCTATCTGGATCCCATCCAAACTTTTCTCCCACAACAGCTCCACAGTGACACTCTTCACTCCATACACATTATAGAAAACACCACATGACAAAGTGTTATGCTGCTGCCCCTGTGCACACCAAGCCTGTTGCTCGCTATGATTTGTGGAAAAATTACATGATCGCAATGGCAGAGGAGCCATTGGGAGAAACTGCACTTTTCCTAGTGGGCCACTACACAAATTGGGCCGGTGGCTCAATGTGAAAAAAAAAAAAAAAATCTAGCAGCTATAACTCAAAGGACTAAAGAGAGGGGGAGCAGGGCAGCTTGGGGGATTCAGGACCACAGTTCCCAGTGCAAGCATCATAATGTTGTATAGTTTGATTTTCTGCTTTGGTTTCTTTATAGATAGTAATGAGCTAAGGCATTAAAACTCTGTGTTTAGTTCTGACCTACATAATTTTATCACAAAAAGAGCTCATTAAGGAAGAAAAGCCACAAAGATTCAAATGTTTACTTCTGTACTGATCACTTTGAATTCGAATCTCACATGGTACATCCACATAACCTTGTTACAGGCAGTTACACACAGTGGAAAGTGAAAAATAGAAATACAGTTATATTCAGTGGTACAGCTGAGACCTATTGGTCGAGGTGAGGTAAGACTGTACATCACTTGACTTGTTACTGTCCGCGCGATAAAACAAGCAAATACCAAAAGAAAGTTATCGTCTTGTTGTAAGTGTGTTGTGCTATGGCTCATTTTGCTTGTCAGGTGTTTGTGTTTTTGTATCAGGCAGCAGATAAAAGGAGGCGGAGCTAATCCTGAGTATAGTTGGAGACATGTTGGCCCGGTGCTTCCCTGCTGTAAAACCCTGCCCCTCCTCCCCCCATCATAGTTAGCTCTCCTCTCCCCTGCAATTCTTTGTTCTTTTGTGCCAGTCAACACTTTATTTCTCACACGTCCAAACACACACACACACACACACACACGCACACACACACACGCACACACACACACACACCACACACACACACACACACACACACTACACGACATAATTATGCTGATTATCACAACTCACTGTCTATTCAGTTATTTTGAGTTTTCATTATGTTTTAATTAATTACTTCAATGACTTTTTATTTTTGCTTTCTCTTTTTTGTCACTGCTTCTGAGTCAGGTTGTGACAGGGTGGTCAATGCACAGGAGTATATCACATAGTATTCCTTATAGCAGTGCTGGTAAGGTGTTTAGGGACAGTACAAAGTGCAGCATATTTGTATTTCCGAAACTCTTTTTATTTTGAAATTCTTTCAGTTCAGATGTTTTCAACATATGTTTCTCATTTGTAATTATTAAATAGTTGCATTTTCTGATACAGCTTTTGTAAATTGATTCTAAAAAAACAATTTGATTAACTTTTATACATATAATTGATTTTTCAGGTGTTTTTGTTGCTCTATAAATCATCACAGCTAAATTAATGTTTTACTACATGCACTAGTTGGAAAATGTGATACAGTTTTCATTCCCAATCCCTGCATAACAGGACACATATTACAAACATAAAACTTCTATTATCTTGTACGAAGTTGTACTTTAGTACAACCCTAACCCTACCCTAAGTTACAGAACACAGATAAAAGCTAAAGCTATTTGATGTCATACGTAAATTTACAGAAACCAGACAGTAACATATGGTTTTTCATTGGCTTCTCTATCAACAAGCAGCTCAATTTAATTTCTCACTAGACATTAATAACTCTTATTTTAGCAGCTACAGATAAAGCTCATCATCTTAGCTACTACAGTCTCTACTTTCCTCCTCTTCATCAAGAGGGTGTAGAGTAATTAATTTGTTGGTGGTTGCTGAAGGGAAAAAGTCTCCCTGGAGCTTCATCATGTTTCAAGGTCTCTTTCAAGCTGAAGTTCCCTGTAGCATCTTTCAAAAATATCTTGTACATTTATTTAAATAGCTTAGACCAAAACGTTTTGCATATTCATGTCAAGTGCTTTAGCTGTAAATGCCAACAGTCGAGTCTTGGATCAGTGTGAGCTCTGAATGTGTGTTTGACAGCGCAGGTGTGTTCGCTGATTGGTTGTGACGTGAGAGTCTATGAGGAAATCTCTGCTCGGTGAACTGAATACATTGACTTGCTTTGTGTTGGGTGTTCTTTTAGGACAAATAAACACTTTTAGCATAAACTCCACATTAAATCCTCTAATTGCTTTGAGGGGTAGACATGGCTATATTCTGCACTGTGTGGTCCTGTGATTATCCAGGGAAAAGCATTATTTATTCACAGAGGGAATTTAAAGTTTTTTTTAAATGAGGAAAATACAGCATGTTGTAATGCAACTATGGAAACAACATTAGAGCAGATTTTCTGGGCCTAGTTAAATATAGTGTTTCCCGGGGACTTTGAACTGAACTGAAGCGTGGCTGAGTGTCAGCTGGGATGTGTAGCCTAAACAAGGACTTTCATGCAATCTGTGAATTTGTAACTAGTGTTTGAGCTAGGGTTGTCAGGACCCCGGTGAGATAGACCCAATAGAAATTCTCCAGAGGGTCTCTGTGCCATCCAAATGGGACGTTAAATAATACTGTGAAAACTGTACACCTGTTGAGTTTTAAAATAGAGTTTAGTTAGACATTGAACAAAATTGATCTCAAATCATGGCAGCTCCACTTCACATGCGTGTCACAGAACAGAATCATCACAAGTGTATGATTTTTAAAACACAGACGGAACAAAATGATGCAGTGTGTTTTGTAAAAGTGAAATTAGGCCTATAAAGCTAAACAACACTGGATTTCAATTAATGTTGCACTGAATGCTGTTGTAAGGAGCCTTTTGCTTTTAAATAATTTGAGCACATCCCTAATTATCAATGTTAGCTTTAGACTTAGACTTAGACTTTAGAGGTAGCAGCATGTCATCACCACATGTTCGGTGCGTAAACAACACTTTTCTTAATTAGGTCTACCATGGAGAAATCTTTTGTGATAAATATTATAAAATGAAATTTAAACTTTGAAATGGTCATTTATAGGTTTCATTTTGAAAAAGGTTATGATTTTTGGCAGATGTTATGATTATTATTTATTGGTAGATAAATCACCTAACAAAAAATAAATATGCTATTAGAAACTTGTCACAACTAGCATGAATATTAATGAAGCAATAGACTGTGACAGTACAATAGTCCACCCTGGCCCTCTTGCGTTGTGGCAGTAACCGCTACCCTAAACACTGCTGCTGAATACTGATGTTATCCGGCCACTTAAAACCCATCTAGGCACAGCTTCACAGTAATGAGAAGTGTCCTAACCATCGTGAGTCTGGCCTGGCTACACAAAGGCTGTAGTTACAGAACATTTTATATTCTAAGGGGACCACATTGCATCTGAACACATACTTGCATGTTAATGCTTGCTCACTGATACACAGAAAAAACAAACTTTATACGTTTGCAATTACTCATTCTGTTGTCCTCCACCTGCATGTTTCACATGACCAACCCAGAGATCTGTGTGCAAATGTGATTGTGTGTGTTCGGGCAGTGTACATTGCTGTGGTGTTTTGCATAAATTTCTGCTTCTCAAAATGCAGCGATGGCTTATAACAAGCACTCATTGATTAGAAAGTCTTTGAGGTGATGCACCAGTAGATTTGATTAGTTAAACACAATTGCATACTTGCATCTGCACACACAGACACAGTGTGACAACAGAAAAAGAAAGCAACGCAGACCCAGTCCAACAAACAAGTCCACAGCAGGAGAAATCTCACCAGCTCAACATCCCATCAATAATTCAACAGCCTCTGGCGTGAGGGGCAACACAAAGAGGAGAATGAGAGAAAGAAAGAAAAGAGTAGGGCTGAAAAAGCAGAACAAGAAAAGTGATGAAAGTGAGGGATGACTGAGGGATACAAAATGAGAAGCATTTGCGTAATGGCATTATTAGAGCAGGGGTTTGCCTGCAGGGAGACGTATAGTGTGGTATCCGAACTGATGATCATTTTGTCCTCAGAGGAGTTGACCTCAGTGCAGAGGCTCAGATCCTATTAGTCCAAATCACTCCAACATAATTAGTCTCTCACCAGCCATCTGACCTCTGTTCATCACATCTGCATAACTCCAATATGTTTGCCTTCACTCCTGTACTGCTCCTCACCCTAGACATGAAAACATTTCTCCTCCTTGTCAGAGTTTGACTTGCTAATCAAAAGAATAATTTATCTGCATGTTATGTTTTACTGTTTTTCGCTGTTGAAATATGTCTTGCCCAAAAGCAGTCGTTGATTAAACTGCTCATTGTTCTTCTTACAGTCACAGGCTCCAAATGCTTTGTCACCATTAAACAGCTAGATATCTAATTTTTGACTTACTTGCCCTTAAAGTTTTCTGTATGAATCAGACTCATCAGTTTTAATGTACATTTCGTTACAGAATAAAACAGAATTGAACAGGGTAAAGTTTTCTGTCTAAACTAACTCTGTGTGGGAGGTCGTTTTTGAATGATTGAATTTCAGAGTGACTGGATGAACAGATTCTTAATTTTTCTGGGGAAAGATAAATTATTTTAATATTATATTCACAGATGGGTGATTCAGAACTCAACCCAAAGTATATCCACAGGATTTCTTCTCATACCTCTTCTAAGTCCTAAGTACTGTTGATGATGTTTTTTAATCACACTCACCTTCCACATCATTCCCAGACAGACATGTTGCATTTTCATCTCTGACATTTGGAACTGCTTTTGGGTCACATTATTTCCTCCTAAAACACCTCTTGCCAATTATAACCTACCTCCTGTAAGATGTCACTGGCAAAAATGCCATAAGGAATGATGAGTTTAGTTACTCTGGTGCATGTCAAATATTTCATTAACCTTTTCTCTTTAGAACATTATTCCCTTTCCAATTGGTTTATAGTCTGTGTCATGCAGATTTTCACAAAATACCAACCACTTATTATGCGAGTACTCTAGATAATAAGCAGTAGAGTCTGTTCATCTACAGTATGTGTCACATAAACATGATTCATGGACACTCTGATTAGTCTACAGCAGCATATCCCCAAATGCTGCAGGATGCAATGCACTGTGTTTTGTTACACATTCCACCCTCAACCATCTTTAAAAAATGTGGACTGATGTACCTTTCAGAGAAGTTGGACCTCATGTTGACCTCGTCCAAGAGCAAAGTGACGAGTGGCTGTCTTCCCTCAGACAGCAGGGCTATTTGACTTTCTATGCTTCTTCCTCTGCTATCAGCCTAAAGTGACTTTTACTTTCTTTACAATAAAGACTTAAAATATACTTGCAGTCAAAAGACTTACCTATTGTGGTGCCCAAGGCCTTACACAATATAGTAAGAGTAGGAGCTGGGCATTGGTCTGTTGGCTATTCAAAGGAGGAAGTAAAGTCTGCTGCCTGTCTCTGTCAGAGTGTAATTACTTGCCTACAGCCCAGCACAAATGTAATGAAACTTGCATTTTCCTCTCTTCCTTTTCCCTGCTCCGGGACATGACTGGGCATATGTTAAATCATTCACAGTGCCAGGCATGAAAAAGGCTGTTGGATATTATGAGCAGGTCTGTGGTTTGAGAACATGGGTAGAGGGGAAAGAGGTGGAAGAAAGGGCTGATATAGTTCTGGTAAATGGACAGCATCAGTACCCTGAAACTGTAGGAAACCAAGCAATTACTCTGTAATATTCAGCTATGATTACGTAAGAGACTCAAAGGTGGTAGCTCCACAATGTGTGTTCATGTTAGTTCAAGTGCAGATGTACAACAGCAGTGTTGGGACGCTTTCTGTTAGAGGTAATAGCGTCATGTAATACAAAGGACATGCACTCATGCATCAGATGAATGGCCGATTTCAAGTCATGCTGTCTTTTTTCCCTAAAAAGCTGAGTGGCAGGAAATCAATGGAGACTCATAAATGAATTTTGTCAGTAAAGAATGTTTCTGTGCCTAAAAATGTATTTGTTGAGCATTTTCTGTGAACTTGCTCCACTGATTGATAGTATAGTTTTTGATCTTTTCATAAAGATAACAAGAAATGGTAAGAAAAATCTTACCATGAATGCTGATTTTTCTTGCGTGAGTTGGATGATATTCACGAACCAGTTATTTAGGCTAGATTTAAGATGTTATTGTGAAGCAGGGCAGTTGCTGAATTTTTGGGACAAATCAAACAATCATACACTTAAGTTTGGCTGATAAAATAGTGAATCACTTTCTTTAAATTATAAGTAAATAATAAGCAATAACAAAAAGATGTTTCTGTGTTATATTGGAAGTTATACCTAAAATATAGTCTCTTTCATTAGTTACAAATAAATGCCACCAAATACAATGTGTAATCCTCACGATATCCAACGCTTCTTAATTTATCTACAGGTGTTGTTTTTTTTATTCACAGGCATGCTAAAACATGAACATATTCCTGTGTGTCCCTGGGCCCCTCAGCTCTGTTAGGCCATGCTTGGCCTCACTGAATGCACTTACTTACACATGATGAATACTGAAGTGAGGCTGAGATGAGTGGAGAGTGGAGTCAAGGACACCGCAGTAGCTCAGGTGTGAGTTGTGTTTCAGTTTGCCATGTTGCGATAAGGTGTCTCTCTAGACTAGTGACTGTTTACAACATTATTTTTGAAGTTAGAGAAGAGATGACGTTTTTATTTCATCACACCCTGTGACACTTCTTCTTCACTGTGTCTACTTCATTGCAGGGTGTTAATGGTTAGTGCTTGCTCAGTAAGCAGGCTTTTGTTTTTACTGGCTCTTTGGGAGGAAAAGCTGCATCTTAGCATGTCCAAGATGTTTTGTCTTCATAACGACTTTCTTGGCTCCCCCTTTTTCTCCTCTTGAACACTCCTGAATTGGCCCTGCTGTCAGACTGTTATCATCCTTGTTGTCTTCCTCTCCACCCCCGATAAATGAACTTCCTGTGAGTGGCAGGAAGTGGAGATTAAAGGTGGCACAGGGTATTTCCTGGATAGGTGGGCAGCCATAGTGAAAATGAGCTGACACAAAGAATTTAATAACACAAAGGTGTATTGACTACGAGAGCTAGAAGGCAGACAGACTGCTTTAGCCTGTAATAAAGGTGTGCTTCTGCATTCATGCACTATATCAGGATGGGTTGCCAGTAGCTCTGCAGTGTTTTCCTGCACATCTCTCTTTGATTAGATGTGTCGTTGGGCAGTATATAAAATATTCAAATGTTCATGTATAACATGAGATTAAGTGAGGCCTGAGGTGTATAATCACTCATGGCAGTTTAGACTCCTCATTTCCATCCAGTTCCATCAGGTTCAAAACTGATTTCGGCTTTCAGCACAACTCGCTTCCCCTCTTGCCAAGTTATTTAGCCATTCTTGTAACTCCTTCTGTTAGTAGGTTTCCTCCTTATCTGTTGCCCACTCATCTTATATATTCCATTGCCAGCTTTTTCCTATCATATTTTACTTTTTTGTCTCTTTCCTATGTACTCCTGTTGCTATGTCTTCTGTTTGATTTATAAGCGATAATAAAGTTGTGTGTTGACATTATTTTTCAGTATTTCAGACTCAAACTGTCTTGCTCATATAGAGTATACACATATATGCATATGGGCGGACACAACAGTTAAGGGGATTGGACTGTTATTAAGTATTTTTTAATATTGGCTTTGCTGTTAGTGTACAAGAAATCTGCTTTACAGTTTTTTTTATAAAAAATTATGCAGTACTTACCTGCAAATGTCAGTCACACTGCAACTCTTTAATGCCACTTCCAGTTAAGCATAAGAGGCGGCCAGATGTCTTTCCAATAATATCATGAGAAACAGTAGCATGGTTGCTATTAGATGAATACTCTATTCTCCTACTATTTGTAACATGGCATTTGACTTTGTTGATCATAACACATCCTGCACCAAAAAACTAGCATCCAAGGTTCAGCAGACCTTTCCAGTTATTTTTGGTATTCCACAAGGGTGAATCCTAGGTCATCTTCTTTTGTGAATATCTACAGTATATACAAAGTAATAAAAAACAATGCTGTCAGCCTTATGCATTTAATACTTGCAAAACCTCCAACATCTTTTAGTTCATTTCCAAATGGTATGTATTATAGAAAGATGATGTAGCTGTTGTGCTGTACTTCCAACACAGGAAGCGGCAATGAGTTTTACTAATAGTTACAATCATATAATAAATTATAAAAAGCAATCCTACATGCCAACAAATAATTCTTTCTAATAATGCTTATAATAATTCTAATTTTCTACATTTTTGGGGAAAGCGTTGACATCCTTACTCTACAGATCTTGTGTAGGCTGCTGTAGTAGAAAAACTTTTTTTCCCCCCAGATACTTATTTTGAGTTGGCACTTAACCATACTCTGAACTTTATAAAGGTCATACACTATTGTTGTTGCACTGAAATGCTGAATATTACTAATTTTAGTTTTTTTTTACACATAAATTCACAAACACATGTGATTGTACACAAACACACTTACATGCTCCAATATTGATCTAAAAGAGATAAAGAAAAAAACACTGACACATGTACACAAACACATGAGCAAAAATGCTTCCTTCTGTTAGCATAATATTAGCACACACACACACACACACACACACAGACACACACACACACAGACACACACACACACACACACACACACACACACAC
>JAUYWH010000026.1:7126938-7190221 GCA_034779795.1 Ctenopoma multispine
CACACACACACACACACACACACACACACACACACACACACACACACACACACACACACACACACACACACTCATCTTTCCCTATGTCATTGACCAGATTGATCTCTCCAACCGTTAATAAAGATGAGGTTCTCTCTGCAGGTGTGATATATCAATAAGCAGTAAGCACTCAGTGCTGATAACATAAACAGTTGTTTGCTGCTGACTGGGGGTGTCAGGCACCCTGAGGATCCTGCTTCTAACAGTTTTAAACTCTCAGGCTGTTGGGTTGAAGTGAATGTAGAGAGACTTTAGCCCAGTTTTATGCTGATACAGGCACAGCTGGAATCCACATGAGCTCCCCCATACCTCTTCTCACTTAGTGTCTGCATGACTGGGCCCATAAAAGTACTGACAAAATCTTAATTGCATCTGAACGCAAAGAGGTGAGAATTAAGTTGGAGCATGGAGGGAAAAGTATGCATAATAAAACAGTACTGTCAAAGTAATGGAACAAATTAGTATTTCAGTTTCAGTTACACAATTGTTAAATGGCTTGGAAGGGTTACCCTGAGAGTGTCATGTATTCTAAGTGTGTAATTTGTGGTCATATGTGCATATTAAAGCCATCTAAAATAGAATGTAATTGGTCTTTCTCTCTTCATCTGATAGTAGCTATGAAATATATGAATGTCTAATACAAGAATCTCAAAACGTACTTGCAGTACCGGTTATCGGGTATCGGCCTCGATACTACATTTTCTAAAGTACTCGTACTCGTTAAAAGTCCTCCGATACCGGAGACCGATGCCACGATCTGAGAAATGTAAGGGGTTAATCAGCGGCGCCGAGTGCCCGCCCTCAGGCCCCGGCTGCAGCTCAGAGCGGGGAGAAGGCGAGGCGAGACATGTCAGCCATGTGGAACTATTTCAAAGTGAATGAACGACAAAACAAAGGCGGACCGCAAATTGTGCTCAGCGAAATTGTCCAGAGGAGGCTCAAAAGGTAGCGCATTATATGACTAAAGCTGTTACCTGTAAATTTACATCATGTTTTTATTAAGTACTCGGTATTGGTATCTGTATCGGCGAGTACTGAAATGCATTGTATTGTATTGTTTGAAAATGTTCACAAAACACAGTAAATACATTTATCAGTACAGTAGCAAGATGTCTATTGAACTGTTGGGGAACTTTTAATGTGATACATCTGTGCTGGAAGAGTTGGGTTTACTTGAAAGTTGCTAAATGACAATCAAACAAAGTAAAATAAATGAATTAGTGATTGAAAACAAGGCTTTCTGTTTAAACAAAACGACCAAAAGAAGAGTGTTAAATATGACATGAGTCTGGTGTTACACAGGTAGATTTAGTTTATGGGAAATGTTGATTATTCCAAATGTACCAAGCCGGCAGGTAAACATGAGATTGGTGGAAAGGTTTATTTCTTTATTATTGAGCGCTGAAATGAACTAAGTTATGATTTATTTTATTGTGATATTTTATTAAGTAATACTGAACTCTAACTCTCTGCTCATAATAGTTAAAGAACATTAAAGTCAATTATCCCAGAATTGTATCCCATCCAGTGATTTGCTATCCTCATTTAATTTTATACTAGATGGAAAATAAATGAATTTAGTTTCTCCAGCTGGAAATATTCCTTCCAAATTAATTTTATTAAGCAAAATTCAGAAAGAACATTGGATGTTTTTATTGTTTTGCTGCTGCAATAATTCACAAGAAAGAGAGTTGTACTAATTTTTGGATTTCTAGTGCAAGTAATTTAACAAGTAGTGTGACAAATTATTGCTCCAGGGGGTTAATAAGAAAAGTAATATTATAACGTTTGACATTAGTTGTGAGTAATGACAGTTATAATATTTGAGTTACGAGCCCGGCACCGCTGTCAAATTTTTCTTCCTCTCTTCCCCTCTTTTACTTTTTCCAGCTATGGTCTTTGTCACTCTCACTCTCATTTATATCTGCCTTTCTCTGTAGGACACCATAATGTGTGAGACAGCGATGATAAAAAGCTTCACGTTCACAGTCAGTGATTGTTTTCATTCGTTTTTCCAAGCTACTTGTACAGTACCCTGCATCTGATGAAAGAGAACTAATGAGCTAATTAATTTTAATTGTAATATATGGATTTCATTCTGGTAACATATCAAACTGACATGTATGTTTTATGAAGGAAACGCTGTGTGGCATGTTGTGGTAACAATATGTCTCTGCAAAGTGTTTTCATCAGGATAAGGTATTGCACACATGGTACCTCTGTGGGGTTTCATTTCTGGAGGAAATTAGTTGAAGTTTATTCAGAGAGCAGCTGCACTGTTGCCTGGTGACTGAGTGTGTTTCTTTATGATTCTGATTTAATCGGTAATCCTGCAAATTAATCTGCAAAATCTATTCAGCAAGAAGCACTAAAGGATGTTGTATCCTGCCAAATACACTCTTTCTGTACTCCTTTCTATGTGTTTAGTTTCTCAGCTTTTGTAACATAGTGAAATGACTGTGTTTCCTTAATCATGGTTGGTTTTTACCTTAAATATTTTATAAGCTGCATAAAATATTAAGTTACACTTTGTAGTAAAAGGCAGTAATATTAAGTCATAACTCTGAATGCTTTATTTTTTTTTTGCGTGCTTTGCTTTGGTTTTCTTTTTGGCCTCACTGGATTATGACTTGGACCAAATGATTGTAATGTAAACAGAAAATAACTATCAGTTGATTTTTTTTTTGGAGAGGAAAATGTGGAAATTGGATGTGCAGTCAGAGACAGGAAAACAGATAAGTCATTGTCATCAACTGTGGAGACATATCCAGGCCTCCCAGCTCCAAAATTAAGTGGAACATAAAGTCGTCTGAGGAATTATGCAGTAATTGGTCTGCATGGCCTAAAGTCAGAAAGTTGTAAAATAAACTTTACAAACTTTTTGACATTGACATTTATTGGGAGGTAAATGACGTCTGGTAAACTCTTGGAAGTCACACAAATGAAGTAAAAGAATACCTAGTGTTTGGGCAATCAAAAAGTGGGCATCTAAAAAAAGGCAGAGGAAAGAGCTTTGAAATCTAGCAAAAGAATCTCAGAGTGATGCAATTTTGGTCTTGTTGTTCCAGATGTGTCCTAATTGGTTAGGAATTGTCATGAGGTGCTGTTCAGACAGTGAGATGTGTGGGAGACTGTGGGAGGAGAGATGTTACTAAGTTTAGGCCAAAACAATTGAAATCTTTTGACAGGTCTTGTTTGGGCTGCAGCTGCTCCGTCAAGATGATGAATATATGCTGTGTATGCAAAAACCACAGTCATTGCAACAATCATTTATAACAGGGAAGATGTGACTGATTTTGGCCACATAAATGATGAAGGCTCTGCACTTTATATATATAATGTTAACACTTTTAGATTTAAAATGTTACCCAAGCACTTTACGTTCACTTAATTTCTCATTCACATACACACATACCTGCACACTGACAGGGTCAGAGCTGCCATGCAAGGTGCTGGTCTGACCCACTGGGAGCTTGGGTTCACTGTTTTTGTCATGTGTAGTCAGGAGGACCTGAGGGCCGGGAGCGCTCTTTTGGCAACACAGATAAAAACTGCATTTATTAATTTCTCCTTAAAATGCACGAAAAAAACAAGTTGTATTTATGTAAAACACTAGTTTAACTGGTATTGTTAGGCATTGATCATGCTCACATTAAAATAATTGCCAGTCTCTTTACACACTTTCTTATGAATAATCCTACCCCTTATTGAGTGTAAGAGTAGAAGGGTTCATAAATAACTTATGTTCTACACTGAGGTAGGAGTATTTTTAATCTTAGGTTTCAGCACCATCCCTGTGTGTTATTCTGAGATGCTCAATCACTGTGAAACTCACGCTGAAAGTTAACTTAGGATTCAAAGTACACCTACTAGGACAGATTCGAAGCTGAAAAGTACAAATCGTGGTGACATTTTTTAGTTTATTCTGACAGTTCAAGTGTCCTGGCCTCATGTCGAAGTGGGCAAGAAAATGAATAGTGGACTCTGAGAGGCTTAGTAAATATGGAACCAGATCTTTATCATAGACATGGTAGTTCAAAAAATGCTCACAAACATAGTTGTCTAACCAGTGGAAGCTCTTCTGTAGTTTCTAATTCATGATGAGAGTTTATTTTTAGAGCTTGAGTGAGTGGAGCTCACTCATGCTATCGATGATGTTTGGGTAAACTTCACACCTCTGTGTGCCACCCTCTGGGATTTTGAAATGGAAAACACTTTGATGTGCTAATTAAAAGTATCATTCATGAACCTTAAGTAGTAGCATGAATAGTTCAGTTATTCAGCATAGGTTTGCACTTGAAATCCCTGCCGTTGGTTTTTGAAAACATCTGTGATGTAACCTTGTTTATCCTGGATTTGAGGAGCTTATCGTCACTTGGGGGAAGCTTCTAAAGGCATCAACAGTTTGGGCACTTTTGTCACCAGTTTTTTCACCAAAGACCTGCACAGGAAAGAGTCTCTGTGCCCTCTTTGTTCGTAGGATGTTGACTGACATGCTGCTGCTGGTGAGCTGCGTAGTTTTTCATTTCACAGCCTTCAATTCATCCTAGTTGTTATGTTTGGAGTGTCAGTCGGTGGCCTGCGGTGTTCCTAACAAAACAGCTTGATGAGCTGATGTGTCCTGAAGACTGTTGTTGTCCTCGACTTATCACATATAAGGATCTCATGGCCTCCAGTCTGTGCCTCAAGGTCTGCAGCCTTGCTTGTTCTCGGGCCTTTGCTCTCTGTGGTGTGTGATTCAGACTCAGACTGCAGTCAACTAGCTGGTTGGACAGAAAAACCAGTGGAGCTGCAGTGCCTCAGGCTTGAATTTAAGCTGCTCTGACACAGGACATGCTCTGCTGCTAACATTAGATGCAAAGCCTTAATGACTGAGTTCCAGGAAACCAACACAGAGCAGGCACAAGTTGATTCTGTCAATGTGGAGCATCAGTAATTCATCTTCCATCTGTACACTTTACTGAGATGTAAATGAACTTAGTTTCTGCTCTAATAGCAGAGCTTCCTGTGAGGTGTGTGCCTTGACTTTCATCTCTCATTTTGCTCCAACCTTTGTCTTTGTCCTCCTCCTTTTCCTTCCTTCACTTATCTCAGTGTGAAGCTGTAGTGGGTGGCACAGGGCGTTTTCATTATCTCACACTTCTCGCCTTGGTCGCTATCCAGTGGGATTTCCTGTTGGTGTTGTGGAGCATAATTTTTGTCCTCCTCAATTCAGCTCCATTCACCTCCAGCTCTGAAAAGCCATGAACACCACTGTTCCCATGATACTGCCTTCTATTTGCATTGCTGAAAAGCATTGTGTAAACAGGTGCATAGTAAGGAATTTTAACCAGGTTGTGGATGACTCAAGGTTATTTGACCTTGTTTGCAGGAGAAGTGGCAACAGTAAAAATGGTGGTGACGCTAAAAACGTGTCTTTCTTTTCAGAGAATCTGAAATTCAGATCGTCACAAACAGAATCCTCCTCCCTCCTTTTCCTTCACTCCCTCTCCACCCACACATTCCCACACTCGATGCATGGCCTCATTTGGCACAGAGAGAAATAGAAGGCAAAAACAAACACCAAAAATACAGCTGAAAGCCTGCATGTAGGACACTTTGTGTATGCTCAGGCACAGATTTTGTCTTATTGCTGTAGATCTATTTTCATTACACACTAGTTCCCATGGGGCATGGAGTGATGATTGCTGTTTTTGTGCAGACACCTGACAACCATTTATTTAGTGAAAGATTTGCATAAAATTGAGCATAAAATGCGCAATGATTAGTTGATAAAAAAGGTGTTTATATTGGTAATTGAAGTTTATTTAATAGCTTAATTTTTGTTCTCTTAAGTTTTCAAATGTGAAAACCTACAACTTTTCCTTATTTTAGCATCACAGATATTTGAATATTTTTAGGTTTGGACTGCTAGTTAGACAAGAAGCTAGGAGCAAGCAATGAAAACAAACTTGGAAATCAATATATTTCATAAGATGTGACCTTTACATATTTTGCATGTATACTAAATAATACAATTAATCCATCATAAAAATTAACATCTGTTTTAGCGCTGAAGCAATAATAAATAAAACATACTTGCACACAGTTAGGAGCATATGAACTTAAATAACCCATGTGTGTAGCGGGTGTTCTAGGCTGAAGCACAAAGAGATAAATATAAAATGTTAAACAGGTAGATTAAATATTTACATTAGATATAGTTATGCAGTCATATATAATTACAGTGCTGTGAAAAAGTATTTGCTTCCGTCTTCTTTTTTTTTTTTTCATATTTGTCACACTTAAATGATTCAGGTCATCAAACAAATTTTAATATTACACAAAGATAACCAGTTATTAAATGATGATTTCGTTTATTGATCACAGTTTATAGACCGCAGACTTTTTTAATAACTGTAGCGTGCAGACTTTTGCTGTAATCTTGTAACCTCCTGACACTGTGAGACTGGTTTTATTTTTATAGAACTCTCCTGGCCAGGATAATCAAGCCAATCAAGGTAATGACAAAAAAGACAGGAGACAGTACAGTCACATGTCATCAAAGGCAGTAATCACAAACACCGCCACAGACAGCATTAGCTTAGAATCCTTAAGTTATTTTAAAATGTGCAAGTTAGTCTGCATTCTGTGTGGATAAATCTTTTTTAGTGCAGTGATCTCACTTCTCCACCTTCCTTGGGGACACAGCTGCAGCACAGGCTGTATGTGATTTTAATTCCACTCTGGATTCGTTGGTAATTGAATTTATTATGAGGACACTGGGCCAAATCGGCTGTTATTTCGCAGTCAGTTGAGGTTCCTAATTAGAAATTAGCTCAAACATTCGGGTGCACAACCCTTGGGGAGTGTCATCGTCAGTCTAAATCTCCGACATACCTACCAATAGCTAGTAATTACAGCCTTGGCTTTCTAGATAAGGGCACAGTTGTCATTATCCCACTGTTGAGTGGTGATACGCTGTTACCCACTGTCCGCATCATTAACATAGTGTAAATTTACAGGCTTTCATGGTGTTTCCATATAGAGACATTTAATGAGTCTCAACAAGCCAACCAAATTGTGTGGGAATGTAGTCAATTATTTATTTTTTCCATCTCAGTGTGTAGGGAAATTCACGCTCAGGGCTCCCAGAGGAGGACTGAGGCTCAGGAAATTGTAGCAGGAAATTATTTCTTTTCTTTACATTGAGAGACTGGCACACTGTGACAGAGGGATCACTCAAGTGAAATATCTGTGGTAACCCTTAAAAAGTCCTAAGATGTCCAAATACCAGAAGAGTTTTTCATTTTGTGCATGTTATAACAATAAATGCTTGTTCGGTTTGACATGGATTTCATAGGTCAAATAGTTTCTTTTTTTGTGGCACTCATAATAAAATAAATAGTTTGACTACTGATTTTTTGAGAAACTGAAGGAGAAAAATACTTGCACTTCAAAAGAGAAACAAAGTGAGAGATGGGAACACTGCTGTTTAGAAATGTAAACCTCTGTTCCTGTACAACACAGGATGTGGACACTGGAGGGATGAAGAGACTGGCATGTGGAGACTTAACAAGAAGAGAACAGCGAGAGTTTAGATAGATCTCACTGGACGGGGGTTGAAGAAAATATCTGATGTAATTCTTTTATGTACACAAGATTATCTAACATTAAGTAGAACAATATTTCCTCTTTAAACTACACCTCTGATTTGAATAAAACACAGTGCCAACCACTGATGCTACTTCTTGTTTAGAAGATTATCCTAAAAAGATTTAATACATCTGAGTGGTTAAATGAGAATGAGTGTATGACCCGAGGTTATTAATGCGCACAGTGGCAGCAATTTCACACCTCTGTGTTGGTGGTTTAAGGTACTGGAGGTTGTCCACTTATTGAGGAAGGAAGTGTATTTTTTCTCACGTCTTCATTCACTAATTCTATGATGTAAGACACTTTGTTACATCAAATTTTTGTCATTTCAGAAGATGCAGTTAAAGTTGATTAGTTTATTCTAGTGTAATAACGGCATTTAAGCTCTAAAATGGCAACTATTAAAATTCAGGTCACTTTATTGTCATTCAATCAATGCACATGCAGTGGAGTCAGTAGTTGTCTACGAACCACAGGGTTGGTGGTTCACTTCCTGGTGTCTCTGGACAAGACACTGAACTCCAAACCCTTGTCCAGAAGAGTTTCCCCAAGGGGTTTAATAAAGTACCTATTATTGTTGTTGTAGGAAAAGCCAGGTGGGAAATAGCCAGTATTATTGTGCTAGACTGTTTATACTTTTTAAGTAATGCTAGGCCTCATCATGCCCAATGGTTTTATTAATTTTTTTCATACAGCACTTAAGGTTTGACTGTAAAACAGCTATGCAGTTGCATCCTATGTGTATTTTTAAAGCATCTTAGTACACAACGTAGTACAGTCTCCCTATAATGCGTCCACTGGGGTCAATGAAACCACCACCGTGATATTCCTGACAGCATGTTTTGGAGAAAGTTACCTATTTTATATTTTAACCCAAAAGCAACTCCAACGCACACTACACCCTTATACAACAAGAATACAAGAAATAAATCTGGTATCTAGTAGATTTTATGTCAAAGATTGTTCTGATTAATCACCCATCAAATAGTAAAAATAGTTCTTTTTGTAACAGATATGCACATTTATTTATTAACTTTGTATAATACAGTAGTTCCACATCCCTTTCCAACCTACTTGGTGGTTAAACAAAACTGAATGTTTCTGTGACACTTGCACAAGCTCAATGAGCAAGTTAGTCACAACCATTGTTAAACGGTGTGAAATTTTATGGACTGTCAATACAGGACCTTAGAACTCTTACTCAATGTTGATAATGAGTCAAAAAATAATTTTTTGTGACTGAGATGAAGGTTCAATGGAAAAGCATGTATAATAGTGCAGTAACAATCTTCAGTATATGAACACAGATGCACAGAATTTCTGGGAAATGTCTTAACTTATATTCTCAGTGTTAACACTACTGAAGCTACAGCTACAGTGTTAAATAATATGACTGTATGCTTGGCTAGAGATCAGGGAAAAGGGGATGCACACAGGGAAGATATTTTTGGAGGGGGTCGAAACAGGCAGGAAAGAAGCTGTGTGGAGTGAAGTTGCTAAGCAACTCCATTTACCCCTGTATAAATGTACTGAGATATGAATCAAAGTGCAAAATGACTGAGTGACTGACTGAGAGCTGAAGAACAAGCAATCCAAAAGAAAACTGTTTGGAGTTGACATTTCTGGTAAGGACTGTTTGTGTAGGAGAGGTTTACACGCTCTGTTGAAGTGGCCTGAGACTAGATTCATCCCTGCTGCTACCACCGCTGCGCTGCACACGTCCCATCTGCAAAGATTAGCCTCAATTGTAGAGACTTGTACTATTTTTAACTGACCTAACATGCATAGTGGCCAGCAAGGAAAGGAGTCAGGGTTTCCTCCATGACACAGCGCGTCTGCCTCTTTGTTATCGTTCATTTCTGTACCCATGGTTTGTTTGATTGTTTGATCAGGAGGCCAGTTGATACTTTTTAATAATAATATTTTTTTGGGTGGGGGGGCTGTCTGCAACAGTCATATATTATTTGCATTTAAATAAAGTATTATATCCATCATAAATGACTGTATTTACAAAATGTGACTTCAGTTAAAATTAATTATCAGTCTAACTTGAATCATACGTGTGTGGCCTCAGTGTGACCCTTCAGCACTGACTCATGCTCTAATGGCTCACACGCTCCCATTACCAGCTGACTAGAGCGGCGCGTGCACTTACATCATCACAGCACCACATCCTCCCTCTCCTCCATCAGTCAGTCTGTCTCCCCACTGTACTTTCTCTCTGTGATCATCTCGTCTTTGTCCATGAGACATTTCTTGCATTTTTTTCTCTCTCTCCACATCACTTAAGTCTTTGCCCTCCTCTTCCTCCACCTGGTCTTCCCCTGAGTCATTCAGCCTTTCAGGGGCTCATCTTCACTTCTTTCTCTTTGCAGTAGAACTTTGGTCTTTACTGCATACAGCGGAGATCAAGGGCAGTTCGGCTCCCTGTTGTACTGGAACAGTGTGTGTATCGTCTAAGTAACGGGATTCGGAGGCAGAAGTTTTGTGTGCCATGTACCACATTTGACTGCTAACCACGCACCCACAAGATGAAAACCTTGTGTGGGAAGTGGGAGTTGTATGAGGTCAAGTTAGGACTAGAGCTGCTTTTTTTATTACGTCTTTGTTACAGACTTAAGCGTCTGTGGCACAAGTCATCAAACTGTCAAGTGTTGAACACTCATCAAATGTAGATTTCTAGATGGCTTTACTTTAAGCTTTTGTATAGCTGCTTATCTTTAGAAAACCTAATAACAGCTCCAACAATGGGTTAATTAAAATAAGAATTTTCACTTAGACATCACCGCCTGCAGTACAAAACAACATCACAGTAATAACTGGAATTACCGCCTTGTCGTCAAATGCCTCCGCCAGCCAGTCAAGTTGTGTTTGACATGCTTGTCTGTCCAGACTCACTGTAGCCAGTTCATATATGAGTCCAAGTGGATGATGATGAAGAAGAAGATGTAATGAAATTCCCTCCAGGTTCTCCTGATGTGTTGATGAGAAGGGGACAGACAGGAGGTCGCAGTGACCTTTACCTCTCACTACCGAAATCTAATAAGATTGTCCTTGAGTCCAAGTGGATTGATAGTTTAAAAAAGAAATCTCACAGTGTCCTTGTGATATGTGTTTGTGAGAAGCAAACACATACATACACACTATCTGAAAACATAATGCCTCTGGCTACAGCCGTCTATCTGTCTGTCACTATTTACTGCAAGTAAGAGAACTCAATTCAAGTCTAGTAGTTTCTTATGTTCACGTTTTTAAAATAAATTGCGATATCTTGATTTGACTTTGATTTCTGTTTGTCCCTACTTCAGTTTATAGTTTCATGTTTATTCTTTTCTAGATTGATTTGCTTATATCCTCTGAAAATTACTGGTTTGTTTTGCAACAGTCCACTTATAACAGTATTAACCTAGTTACAAACAGGAAATAGCAATGTAAGCTTATCTGCTGTCATCTTTTGCCCTTATTGCCCCGATTGTTCACTGTTTTTTATACAGCTGGCTGATTTTCTACTGACCTACATTAAGCCTCAGTAAGACTATATTAAAATGCAGCCACAGTTTATTGGACTACATAAATACAATTTTGACACCACGTGTGGCGGCAGTAATATTTACTCTTTTGCAGGTATACCTGCTACCACCTCTGGGGACAGTACTGTATTTGTGAATTTGTCTGCATTTATAAGAATACACAACATAAATGTGTTTTTAAGAAAAACTGCCATAGATGTTATGTAACATTAATGCATTATTTTAAACTTACAGCTAGAGATAAGTGATATGAGTCTGCTGCATATACTGTGGTTAATACCCCTTTAAGACTGTGTTAGGTCATTGCAGGACTGCTTTTAGTACAGTATTGGATTTGAAGAGTGTTATCATCATTGTGATGACATGACTTGATGTGACTTTAATTTTTCAAGTATTTAATTTGCTGGTTTATATAAGCTTCACAGTGCATTTGCAGACAGTACGCTGTCCACTTCCCTCAAATGTGAACGCTCCAGGATTGAGCCCTCCAGTGAGGAATGATGACCGTATTTAACTTCAGTATGACAAGTGTGAAACTAGATTGCAGGGACAAAGTGAAAGTGTACCCAAAAATAAGTAAACAGCAGCACAACACAATCTAGCTGAGTCAATGGGTTGAACTTTGCTTAAACCTTTTATTTGAAGATATTTTTGATTTAGTGATGTCCAAGATGTTGCTGTAAACCAATATGTTTGTTCCTGTTTTAATAGGAGATTTGCAGAGCCAGCCCCATTTTAAACGCCTCAAAGACCTAAGGCCTTGTAATGACGAGGACATTTTTATTCCATTTAATTAAATACTCTTCTGTATCTGTTTGACTTGTGCAACATTAAGCAGTAAACAACCAGGTTCATTAGATGCTATAAATGCAGTGCTCAGTCTTGCAGCTGTTGAGGTCCTGTTTCTGTGGATGCTGAGTGTATTTGCTGTGTGTTTGAATCTGCTCCCTGGTTGCTACTCTGTCTGCTCGTCCCTGAGTGAACTGGTGAGCAGATGGGAGGTTGTGGGGGCTGAGAGGGGTTAGTGACAGTCAGGAGATGTGGGGTTGGGGGGCTGTGTTGTGGGGGAAGAAAAAGAGGAAGTAATGATACGCCATGTCTACTACATTAACAGGCCTTATGTTTAGGAGAGCAGAGCAGACGTTGCATGTGTATTTGTCATGTGGCCTGTCATCTGCTGTTAAAATGCACTCTGCGACATTCAGATCACATCCTTCTTTACTGCAAGTTTACTTATTTTCTTTATATTGTATCTACATTGTTGTTGCTGCTCTAGGGTGTTATTGCTGCATAACTCCATATCTCAGATCAGTTTTATATCTGAGGTTTAAAGTAATCCTGCTGTACCTGATTATTGCTCGTGGCGAAATAGTTTCCAACGGTTTCAACAAATTCAAAGACTTTAAATCTATCAGTCTTTTTCAGCACGTGTAGTCGTATGAATGCTATGCATTCAAATACTTTATTCACTGTATGTGTTTGCATCTGTTTCGGTTGATTTTGATGCATGATTACATTAAAAACTGAAGAGGCCAATCAATGTACTATAGCTGAGAGGGTTGGTAAATCAGTCCTGCAGTTGGTAGTCAGCTTCTTTTGTTTGTCCTTATAGTGCTACAACTTAGAGAATATAAAGAAAGGGTCTAGTATGTTTAACTTTTATTTAGCCAGGGTTAGGGTTAGCTGCTGACGATGCTAAGTTACCTCACTGGACAGTACTATTAATCTGTATTAGCGCTTAAAAAACCCCCACAAAGCCAAAAACCACCTGGCAGGGATCACTGACCAAGTGAAAGCATAACTACAAACATGCAGACCTGCAACCACTTTTTTAAACATGTGTAAAAGCCACTATGCGTGATCAGTTAACTGGAGGACTTTTTCCAGAGTTACCACTCTGTGTAATCAGGGAAAACTTGGTGTCTGTGTGATCTAGTTCCAGAAGCTCTCAAAATAGAATCAGACATCTTAACTTCCCCTGTCACAGTGTTACGGGGCATTGATGAAGACTTCGACCTCAAAACTCGCTGCCTTCCAGATTGTTTAGGCTCATTTGTCAGTGCTTTGTTATGTTGTCAAGATAATGATTACATGTTTACGAGGCTGGAAGTTCAACAAATCAGTTAATATTCTACTTTAATAGTTGAATAAAAATATGTAATTCATATCAATTTATACATTACCTAATTTTATCATATTTTATGTTTATTCTATCTAATATTGTTTTGTTCATATTTATTGCTTGTGTTTGTTGAATGATACAGAAAATAAGGAAAAAACTAAAACAAAAATAAGTACAAAAAAGGGTTAAAGGGTAAAATTTATATTGCATCTTAATCACAATATGGGTAAAAAAATAAATACATTTGCAAATGAACTATTTTCTAAAATTGCTCAGCCATTAAGAAGGCTTAGGTAAATGTTACTCCAAGATACTTTTATTAATTTAAGTTATTAGTTTTATTTATTTAGGAGAGAGGCATATTTGTTGTTTTGCTTCAACTGTATAAAAATGAGAATAATAGAAATTGTTTCTGAGCAGTCAAAAGCTAAATTATTAGTATCTTCACTGAGACTTCGGGCCATGTATCGTTCCCCATTGAAATTATTTAATTGAGCAATCATTAACACAGTACAGACTCATTGTCCTTAGGATGAAGTGACTCACAGGACGAATTGAGCAACTGTCAAACTTGATGACTCTCAAGCTATGCTTTCAGGCATAAATCAGATCGAAAATATTCAGAACTCCCCTTTAGCCTGTGGACAAGGACGGCAAGAGATGGTAATCATAACTTCTTTACAAGATGATATTTATTCCTAGTTTGTAGCTGCTGTGTAACCATGTGCCATGCGTTTTCTGTGCTCCTTTCTACATGACGGCTTTTTACTGTCCATATTTTGCAGTTCTGCATCTGTGCTGCTCTTGTTTTATCCCTGTGGCTTGTGGTTGATCCTGGGTTTGAAGAAGGACAATGAGTGGATCAGAGGTTAGGGCCAGAGTTTTTTCTTTGTCTCTGTGTGTTTGCGTGTGTGATCAAGGCCACTGAGTTTGTGATGAATGATTTTAGAGAACAATTCTGGACTCTTCATTTCTTTTGTTACATGAATCTCAAGTTAGTCTGAGCAAGATCAGAAGAGATCAGAAAGGAAGCTAGACATTTACACACAGGAGAGGTAAGAAATGAATTGAAATTAAATTTCATGTAGTCATCATCATAATGCATTATTGTCAATATTTCTCTGCTGTTACTACTATAACTGCAGACCTTGTCAAAGAGAGGTTTATGCTGCTGAAGGAAAAATACACACTGGAAATACCGCTATGAAAATTTTAATAGTGACATATCTGACATTTCTTGGCCTATGTGTTGTTTCTCGGTGTATATATCTTATTGCTGTGTATAATGGGCCAAATATAGACCCTTTTTCACTTTGGGATATTTCCAGCAGTTAAAATGCAGCAGCAGAACAATGTTTATTGATCTACAACATCAACAGTAAATGTCAAGTTTTGTTGTCAGTGCTGGAGAATCAAAGAGCAGGAGGATCTTACAAACCATTTTATATTGATGTTCTGCAATCAAAGAAAGACAAATCTGTCAAGAAAATAGATACTACAGTCACTGTCACAACATAGCGTCCTGTAGGTGCAGACCAGAATACAATGCAACCTCAAGACATGTTGTTGTTTTGGAACAAGCTGCCTCTTGTGTTTTCTCAACTAGGAAAAATGAGTGTAGCCAGTAATGCAACTGTAACAATTATAAATAAATATTAAGCATAAATCACCACATTGACTGTTTGAAATAACAAATTTGCAGAAATAGTAAGTAACTATAAGTATATTTACTCAGTTGTTCTACCTAAGTACAGCTTTAAAGTACCTTTAAATTATTGGATTATTTTCATTTTGTGTTACTTTTACTTCCTGCTATACAAAGGTAAATATTGTACTTATTACTCCACAAAAGTTATTTTCACATCTTCAGTTGCTAGTTACTTTCTGCAGCTGTAGATTCTCAACAAAATATATAATCAACTTATTAATTATATTGTAATATTGTGGATGGAGCAGCTGTCAGTACATAAAATGGTTAAAATAAGCTCCAGTTTTACCAGCTGCTGTTTTTGTTCCACACCAAGTCTCTATAGTAACACAGATATTTGTTCTGTAACTTTGCACAGGCCTTGCATAGTACATTTGTTATCAGCAGTTTTACATGTTTAAAATACATTATTTTCTAAGTGAAGTAGGCCTAGTTTTACTTTTGTGCTTTTAGGACATTTTAGAAAATGTGCTTGGTACTTAAGCTGAGTAAATAATTTACTAGTACTTCTACTTATAGTGCACTTTTATTTTAATATTGAGTTCGTGTATTTTTAACACCTTTACTGATTTGGATTGGTCTGGAGATGAGATCGGAGAGAGTAGTGAGAGTTAACAGTAAAGCTGTGGCCAGAAAAACAAAATAATGAGATAAAATGCTCCACAGAGAAAGTGAGTCAAAAATCTCCAGTTTCAGCTTCTCAAATATGAATTTTCTATTGTTTCTTTAGTCAAATGAACCATCCAAAATATTATTTTATTATTATATTACATTTCTGAAAACTACATTGTAGGTGCATTGTAAAAACATTAGCATTGCCATTTGGTTGGAGTGAAATAATGAATGATGTGTAATGGAGCTCCAGCTGCTCTATGCTTTGTTCATTGTCCTCTGTATCTTTATATATGTCTATTAAAAGCTATGTTCAATATTGGGGCAATTGGGCATTTTCTGCTAAACTAAACGTCTCCTACACTGACCTCAGGGCCTATTTGCTGAGTGTGCTCATGTGAATTTGACACAGGCTTATAACATATTGAAGATATTTTATTTACAGCAGTTAAAACTGGTGAATGATGTGTCAGGTCTGAGCCGTTAGAGAATTGTAAAAGTTATGGATGGCTGGTAAACATTTTGCAAGGTTGATTTTTCTCTCTGGAATGCAACTCTGTGTGGGAGGGCTGGAAACTGCTTTGGTGCGGCCTTAGGTGTTAATTAGGCAGAATATAGCACATTGATTGTTGTTGTACCACTGTAGCAGTAGATAGATGCAATGTACATTATCTCCCTATATGAAAAGGGTGTGCCTCAGGGGTCTATGCTGGGACTGTTATCCTTGTCAAAATACTGTTAAATTTAATAACCTTTGTAGGGCTGTTCATAAACAATAATAACTTAAGGTATGCACATGTACTTATAGAAACCAGGTTTGCAATGTGTAATCTTTGTTTTTCTTCAATGTCACTAGGTAATTGCTGTGTGCTTACATAAATCACATGTGGCTGCAGTCAGTGGTGGGCTTTAACAAAATAGACAAAGATTTTTTTTTCCACATGAAGACCACATGGTCATATTCAACCCTAAGGAACTGCTGTATTAATATTAAATATAATATCAGACTATGTATCCATTTAACCCTCAGGTGTCAGTTGCATTTATATCCTCTTGAGTAATTAAGGACAAACATATACATAGTGATACATGAGGGTTAAAACATTGTGTGCTTATACTATGTATACTGGCTGGAATAACTAAAGCCACTATTATTGAAATTTGCAGTGATCAGATAATAAATACTTGGTCAAATCAGGTAATTTTGCTGAGCAATAAATGATACATTTAGAGAAATGGCAGTCAGTGAAGATAAATGTACCCATCATAACCTGACCCAGCCTCTTGCTGCATCACCCTGCCTTTTTCTCCCACTGGGTTTCTAGTTGTTCAAGGTTTTGTATTTGAACATTTGTTAGGTTCACAGACTGCCCACTGTGAGCTCTTATCAGTCAGGAAAGTCTGAAGAGAAACAGTGAGAAACAGAGATCAAACCTCACCTAGTTAATTCGCTCACCTTTTATTTATCACGCCTGTATCACACACATCTCCTCAATCTGGGGCTGCAGGCTGATTAACAGTCATGACAGATGGCAATTTACTGCCTGGCAAAGAACTGGCTATTCTGACTCAATAAAGATGCCTCGTTTGATGTGTGTGTGTGTGTGTGAGAGAGTGTGTGTGTGTGTGTGTGTGTGTGTGTGTGTGTGTGTGAGTGTGTGAGTGTGTGTGTGTGTGTGTGTGTGAATGTGTGTGTGTGTGTGTGTGTTACACTGCTTGGTTCTATCTCCATATCTGCTTTTTTGCCATTTGCACTTCTCCCTCAGGCTGAGGTTAGAAATGACCATGTGAAAATGTAATATTTCATAACCGGTTATAACCAATGCTAACTGACAAATATACATGACATGTAATACATCATATTTGTATTTTAAGTTTTGTCAGCCAGCTTCGTGGTCTTTAACAATACAGGAGAGGAAAGGTATTCAGTGTTTGCCTAATGATGAACCATCAGTCACACACCCTCTGCTAAAATCAGACAGGCAGAGGGATTTTTTTCATTACATACTCTGTATGCTGCTGGCCTGGCTAAAGCTGGGAAAAGATTTGAAAGATCAGCCGAAAGCTAAAAAGCCTAGATAAGCCACCTGACAGACAAACATTTTTCACTTTAACATTCAGAAATGCACTCACATGGACAGTGACTTATAGTAGGGACACCAGTAGCTGTTCAGAAGGTGGGCAGGTCACCAGTAGTGCTGTACTGAATACCACTTTTTGTTTTTGCTTTCATCGCGCAAGTGAGCCAGAATGAACTTTTGGCATGTCTCTGGAACAGTCTGTTGTTCCATTTACTCTCATGCTAGTTGTGCCAATGTGGTAGAACAGTTTATAATGGCATGTTTCACACTCAGCTGTTGTTTGGTCTTGTTCAATGTGTTTCCATGTTCACCCCAGTGTGTGTGAGGGCTTCCAGACTCCCAAACCTATAGATATTTTTACATCACTGCACACTTTCAATTTCATTTTAACAGATATCCCACATTTGGTAAAAAAAAGGAATATCTGAATATCTATTGAAAACCAAATACATGTCAAATTAACAAAATATTCTGATATTTCCGTCCAGCCTTAGTTGCCAGTCTATCAGGGCTGAATACATAAAACGCATGCTCACATTTATACTTCTGAGTAATTACAGTCATCTGTTAACCTAAGACATAACAGAAAAACTCAGAACCTTCTTGCTGTGTAGCCTCACCACTGTGCCATCCTTATTATGAACATGAACAATTGTGATGACTGATTAGAGCAAGCTGGCTGGGTATGGTTTACACTGAGTGAGTTGGCAGATAAAAATGTATAGAATGATATACAGTATAAATATTTTATTATTCAGCTCCAGATGCTTTAAAATGTGTTAAATATTTTTAGCTGATATCAGCGACTGAAGGGTGTTAGCTGAAGGAGACTGTTTATCTTTTACCTAATTACACCTTTCGACCACATTTTTGTTGTCTGTTGATTAAATAGCAAACCCCTCATCCGTGTACATGACATATTCTACTCTCTCTCCCCATAGTTCCTGTACATATGTACACTGACAGATATCCAGTAAATGTAGTAATTACTCAAAAAGGTGTCACCCATGTCATAAGATGCTGGTGACTTTTTCCACTTTAATCTTCAGGCATTCTGTTAGATGTTTTCAGTGAGGGGTGGAGGCTGACAATTTCACACCTGGACAGTTAACCATGACTTCCAGCACTTTCTAAAACATTCAGTCAGCATTGATGATGTGTATTTCCCAATCTCCAATGTGTAAAAACTGCAAGTAAGTTTTGCATTGCCACTGTATTTCCTTTATGATAAAACTCTAAGCAGTATCTCTCGTCAATGCACTCTGCATTTCACAGCAGTGGAAACAAAGACACATTTCAACTTTTGGCCTCCAGACCTATCATTAGTCCCTTTACCAGATACAGGTGGGAATTTGGAACCAGTAAAATTAAGGCTGCAGTCCTTCGGGCTGCTGCTTGGCCCATGACTTGCTTTATTGGCTTTAGAACAGAGTGTCTTTTGAAGCCAGTTGCTTGTAGCACTGTTCTCCACCACTGAGCTGTTAAAAGAATTCTGCTGTAGACAGACATTTTTGTTCCACAGCTGAATATCTGCCAGAGATTGAGTTTTGCACAAAGCTAAGTGATGTAATTGTTGAATCACTGACATTGATCAGTGATTATTCTCATTGAGAGAGTAAAAATGATATATAATGTTACACTATGTCAGATGTAATAAAGGCTATATTTACAGTTACTTCTTGTATAGCATTGTAATTATATCACATGTCAAATTGTGTGGTGTCAGAACACCAGTTAATAGAATAGTAATAGACTAATAGTATGAATATGTGAAAATGAATATGATATGCATGAGTTGCAGTAGCAGCTTGTTTAAATATTTCTCTAATGCCTAACAAGAAAACCATATAATGTTTCAGCTCAGTAGACCATACATGGTTTAGGTTTGTTATTCGAATACTGTTGTTTCTATTAGTTCCACAATAAATCACAATTAAAATTACCAGTTATGTCAGTAATAAGATTAGACGAAGCTAAGATCTTAATATTTATATATTCTAGTTGTACAAAACAGTTAAAATCTGTTTAGAGACCATGAGTTAAATAAAAACAGGGAAATTTAGGAGTCAATAAAATGCTAAAAAGTCATACATGTTTCCTTGTATATGTTCTTAGGGTCTGCTGTACATGAACTTTGAGACTTTACATTACATAAAAAGTACAGTTTTATAAGCCATGAACCAGAGATCAAACTAAATCATCCTTCAATATTTTAGAATAGAAGTGGGAGAGTGAAGGTACCAGAAAGATTGACCATAAGTCATATAAAACTGTTAGAAACCAGAAACATCAGTTAATGATGTGTGCACAGATCATTCTGGCATGATGACTTTGCTTTAAGGCAGTAAACTTCTTACTAAAATACCTAATATCCATCATAGCAATTCTGAGAAAAATACTAGACAGAAAAATCAAGCCTGTACTTGAAGAGAAACCTCTTCTATCAAGTCTTATGAATTAGATGATTCCCAAATCACATTCTAGTAATATAACAAAGAGAAATGAGATGATGGAAGTTTTATTTCTCATTGTGACAACTTACTTCATGTCCTCACTGGAAATGGACAAATAACAACTCTGTGGACTAACATGCTTGGTACTGAGAGACTGCAGAGAAGCAGTGTTTGAGGGTCAAATGCGTGCGAAGGGCATGTGAAGTTATTTTCTCCGAGCCTTCACAAGGCGACGGGAAGATGAAGGCAGATGGTTAGAGAGTGTGCTGCGGAGACAGACAGATTGATGACAGATGAAAGTCAGCAGTAGTTTCTCTTTGCTCTCGGTGGATGATGGCTGACTTCGTGAATAAAAACAATGTATAAGTAACACAGAGTGCAAAAACACATGCACATGAAAATACGGACAAATATGAATACACACATCCTTAAAGACTGAAACATGTAGTGCACATTCAAATATAAATTTGTGTTCAGAATTAATTACATGACTGTTAAGTAGCAGCAGTCTTGCTTCAGGTGGTATTATTTAATTTTCTACAATTTTTCTTCATTTTGTCTCAGTTTTCCTAAGATCCTATCATCTAAATGTTCCCTCTCCATCTGTTCTTTCTTTTTCATCGGTCATTACTTCTTGGCTAATTCAAATGCTAATTCCAGCTCATTTCAGAGATTAATGTTTTGACTGATAACATATTGTGCAGAGCCGAATGACTCTACCTGGAACCGTTCGTTCTGTGTGTGTGTGCGCGGGTGTGAAAATCTCACCCAGATTTATGAGTCATAACTTAAGCTTTTACCTCCTAAGATGAATTTGTCTGTAATTCTTGGTTGATTGTGAAGCTCCATCATTTCCCGCATTTAGTGCTTCTAAAACAATAAAGTTCTTCCTCCTCAGTCTTTATACTGGATATGAGTGTAAGTCACTTCATCTTTTAGAAGTCACCCTGTCCTAGTTTCCCTGCTTTTTATTTTTACAGCCATATCTTTACTCAATGCTGCATTTAAATGAGGTTTATTTCTCTCTGTTCACATTCTAATCTGCCAACACATTGATTCATATAACAGCTGGAGTAGTTGTATTTTTTACTTTCCAAGGATAAATGAGGGTCATATTAGGTGCAGAAGTGATGAGAGTTTTAGGTGCAGTTTGCATTTTTGTGTTATGAACTCACTTCTCAAACACTAATTCATTATGCAGTTAGGTGCTGTGTAATATTGTTATGTATTATCTATATTATTATTATTTTTTGGCTTCAATATAATAAATACAGATTTTACCCTATTTTTTTTGTGTTCTTAATGAAGAGAAATGAATCCCTGTTGTATCAGTTTGTTTACTGTACATTGTACATACTTTTAATTTCATAATCAGAAAGAAGTCAAATTATTAAATAAGTAAATAATTAATCATATTTTCTGAGCAGGGAGAATATAAGAGTAGGCGTGATATGAAGCAGAATATTTTGTTTATCACCACTAAATGACTGCAGGGTTAAATGTTTGATTTAATGTGATATGTTGATTAACATGATACGTTTTCTTTTACTGTCTCAAGTGAGAGCTTGAGTTTAAACAATATTTCCCTTTAGACACAAGTAGGTCATTATATAGTTTATATTGGAGAAATACTTTTACAATTTAACACCTTTGGCACCTTAATTTCCTGTTTACCAGCTGCAACGCCCTATGTGCCAAAATTATCCTTTTGATTGTATAATAGAATAATAATATTCAGGCAAAAGGCTCATGAAAACCATAGCATGTACCCAGCATTGTAGAGGCTGACTAAATTTAAGAAATTGTTTTTTTTTATATTGTTCTCATTTTCATAGTAATTAAGTTGACCTGAAAAAAAAATCTTCCAGTTGATTCTAAATCATTCTCAGTCTTTTTGTGATGCCGGGTTCCCTAAACACTATAAGTACAAATTAGACTTGACTCGATCAAGCACTGAGCAATGAAATATTTAACGTGCTCACTGATGTTGCATGCCTACTTCACAGAAATGTAATTCTACCATGACTGTTTTTTTGTGCAGTTGTAAAAGCTCAGTTTTTCCTACTGAGCTGCATCCAGATGTTCCCTTATTCAACCATGGTGTTCATTAACGTTAGGCTGGGGCTTAAGATAAGAGGGAATTGCTGATTATTGATGATGTTGCCAGTCAAACTCAAAGCCACAGAGTGAGAAACTTGTTGTTTCAGACGAGAGCACCCCATGAATATTTGATTAAATAGTAGTGGTAAAATTCACAAGCATGGCTTTGGGTTACACACAGCAGTTTGGTAACAATTACATCATGAAAGTGTTGGTACTGAGATACCCCTTTGTGACAACTTAATTTAATAAATGCCTCTCCATTGAATACATTAATTGCGGTAAACTTAACAAACATCTCTTGTTAAGTAAATATTCATACTTCAGGGCTAATATAATCCAAAATGAGCATTGCAATAAATACTTTCTACTGCAATCGTCAACTGTATTTGGTGCAAGCTACATTTAACTGCCTGAAAGTACTGTGTATAGGATTAAGGTCAGCAAAATCCACTCCAGAGAAGCTCAAACCATCTTCACTATGAACAACTTAGCTATAGGCTGTCTAAAGAAAGTTTATATTTACACATTTCACAGCATAAAGTGTAATATTAACAGGAAAGATTCTGTGACTTTTCTATTCTTTAATAATGTATGGTACATTGTTTCTCATTCATGTCCAAGGAACTGACCTACATTGTTTCTGTCCACATTAGCTAACTCGCAGTTGTCTGCTGAAAAAAAAAGAAAACACAACTCCAGCAAATCTCCAGCAAAACTGCAGCAGCTTGGTAAATTTCTAAGATTAGATCAACATTGTCTAAGAGGGATTGTTGGGTGTCTCTCTCTATAACTATAAGGTCTTGACCTTAAATTGTGAAGTGCTTTGAAATTATTCTGTTTTAAATTGGCTTTATATTTTGAATTGAAGACTATTAAAAAAATCAACCCTGTCTTCTAAAAATTACATTTTTATATGACAAAACTGAAATCCCGATTACGTTTTGATACAGGACGTAATTGCGACCCGATTACTTTTTCTGTTAACATAACATTATGTCCCAGTTAACGTAAATGACAAGTCACAAATACGTTGATACTTATTGTATTAATGTATACATTTCAACATCCAGATACTGTATGTGAGTGTAGCGATATTTAAGTGTTTTTATAGTTGGGATCAGGCATCAGAGCAGTGCGTTACAATCAGGGAAAGACTGTTGGCTGAGTTCATGAATAAAAAAAAAAATTTCACTTCACACACGCTTCACAAACATCTGTATTAAAAAATAAACCAAAACCCTTTTTTCCCAACCTGAGTACCAAATCCAAGCTCACTGGCGCAAGCTTGGTCTTGAACTCGAGTCTCCAGCTTGTCAGTTCTGCATAGTGAACGCCCTCCGTCCACCCAGCCATCTCCTTGCAAATTGCTTTGCGTTAATGAACATAGAATGTTGTTCATTCATAAAAATAAGATTCTGTACAACGTGACAATTACGTTCTCTACAAACATGTAATCTGGATTGCAGTTTTGTTGTAAACAAACAGAATTTTTAGGAGACAAGCTTCAAAATATTAAATTAATAATAATAATAATAAAACAAAATTCAGAAGCTTATTAACTTTAGAATGGCACCTGCAGATCTGAAGTGAAGATTTTTAAGATATCAAACAAAATCATGAGCTAAGTCTCAAATCAGATCCATTGTTTCTAAAGTCTTGTGCTAATAAATTTAACAATTTGGTTTATTACATAATAAACCTTAATATGCAAAGAGCAGACTTATTTTTTTTTAAAGAGGGACAGATTTGATCATGTGAAGATTCATGTGGACCTCTCATAAGATTTTACAGCAAAGGTTACATACAAATGCACTGTTGTAAAACAATTTTTATTATTTTATTTATTTTATTATTCATTTTATTATCATTATTATTCTTACATACAATTACATCTTTAAATGTCAATGAAGCCACACAGGAATAATCAAATGAAAAAATAAATAAATTGCCAGGGTGCAAACCCAGATCTTCAGAGTGTTCTCCGGTTGAGCTAAGGACAGTGTGCTAGCAGTGACATGCCTGGTATAGAGCAAATCAAAGTTAACCCTCTGGCGCAGCTGAGAGCAAGTAAAATCTGAAAGATAGTTGAATTACATTTAATTTTACTAAAATATTTTGGGACTAAACTGGTAGTTTGCGGGCCCCCTAGTGGCCATGGGGCCCTATGCATCTGCAAGATCCGCACAGCTCAAGAAATTGCTCTGACTGTGTTACAGTATATTGTGTAGAACTAATACTCAGTCAGATGTTACATTTGATTTAAATCAGTGGTTTTCAAACTTTTTACCCCGGGTACTACCTCAAAAAAATATTTAACTCTCCAAGTAACACCATTATGACCAGAGGTGGGTAATGGTAGTAACGAGTTATATTTACTCAAGTAACTTTTTGAAATAAATTTACTTCTAGGAGTAGTATTATTGCACAATACATTTTACTTTTACTTGAATAGTTTTGTGAAGAAGAAAAACTTTTTACTCTGCTACACTTGACAGCACTCAACGTGTTACTTTTGTTTTTTTTACCATTTATTCTACACATTAGTTTCACCAATCAGACATAGCAACAACGATCACATGACTGTTAAGGTCGCTACTATGATTGAAGTTGTTTTTTGCTGATGTGCAGATGGCAGACAGATACATATACAGCTGTGCACAAATGTGCACACTTCACCCGTGAGGTCACCCATTAGCTCACCATTGGTTCAGAAATAAATGTGATTTACAATTACATCCTGATCAACCAACTAGACTTCAGCTACATCTGTGACAGATCAGACGAGAGATTTAACGTTGAAGTGTACGCATCTGCACCCAGCTGTATAGCTGTCTTCATGTCAGCAGGAACCAACTTCAATCAGTGTAATGACGCTATTACCGACCTGTGTTATGTTTGCTCATGTGTCTGTATTAAATAACTGGACATGGTTCTAATTTATGGCAAACATCCAGATACCAGATTTCAGCTACGGCATCATGTGAATTAAAACACTGTATAGTCAGTTGGGGCTTAGACTTGTAATTCAGGATGCTGTGTTGTAACTCTGATGTTATTAATAATGTTTATGGAGATGTAAAGTGTAAAAATGTCTGATATTTTCCAGTGAGTGGAAACAGTTCACCTGTAAACTATAGAAGTATTATGTCTTTAATGTTATTATTTAATTTTCGTCAACAATTCTCAGGTGTTCCATGTACTACTAGAGCCCACAAGTGGTACACGTACCATAGTTTGAGAACCACTGGTTTAAATGATAGTGGTGACATTTGTTTACACAGATCTTGTAAAGATCCATAAGATCTTGACATTGCACTTTTATAATAACTTAAGTTTTTATATTAGGAGTACTGCATCAGCAAAGGTGGAAGGCTCCCTATACTTACTTCTACTCTAACCACAGATTTTGCCATATGAGCTCTTTTTGAAATCTATCTTTAAGTGGGACATTGAGCTAAAATATTCCAGTGATAAAGGAGACAATATCTAAGAAGGAGATATAGTTAGTAGGTTTTTCAGGCTAAGAGAGAAGGGTGAGCGAGGTTGAGATGACAAAGGTAAGGGTTGACAGAATGAAAGAAACAAGTGTGAGTAAAGTGAAAAATACTACACCACCTCAAACTGTGAAGCACTCCTGCTGCTGCCCGATAGGTCATCAAGGTGTGTATTGAAAAGGTGAGCTTTTGAGAATGAAGTGAACAGAAATCTCACTGCTGTGTTTGCCCTACGCAGACAGGCCAAATATGTAGCAGCTACTCCAGCGCTGTCTTATCTGTTGAAGCTGACGTTTAAAAAGACATGCTGATATTGCAAACTCTGTGTTCATAAGCTTCCAATTAGTGGTATGTTGACAATGTAAAATCTTAAAAAAAAAAGAAGAACAAATTCAGTTTTTCCAGTTTCTAGTTAACAACAATACTTTTATAAGATGTTTTAGACATAACACTCAGTTCTGTGATGCAGTGCTCTTGGTAAAGAAGTCCAACAAATGATAAAAAAGGTCACGTTTATCAATGTGTCAGCCCAGCACTTCGGTTCAGTTACATCTGTTGAATGTTATGTAACCTGGTAGTAGCATGAGCAACTTTTATGATCACTTTTCTGTCAGGCGTTGACTGTTCCTAGCTGGTTACCTGCAAGCTCTCATGCTAAGTGTGGCTATTGTATTCTATTTTTTCCTGTCTTTTTTATTTACTCTGCATCACTCTAGATTGTCAGTATGCAGTGTAATGACATCCAGCCAATCCAGATTCTGACCAGGTATCTCTGCATGTGGTGGATGAGATTTCCCTGTGGTTCTCTCTCACATCCATCCATCCATCCATTATCCATCCATCCATTATCTACCGCTTAATCCGAAGTCGGGTCGCGGGGGGTGCTGGAGCCTATCCCAGCTGTCTTCGGGCGAGAGGCGGGGTACAGCCCGGACAGATCGCCAGTCCATTGCAGTTCTCTCTCACATTTTAGTTTAATTTTTTTTCCGTTTTTTTTCCCGTTATTTTCTCAGTGCTCTTATGACATGTGCTCTTCTTTTGTTTTTGGTTGTTTGTATCAGTAGTGGCAGCCAGTTCTATTTTGTTGAAATATATTCTCTAATTTGGTTAACCAGTATTGCTTATGTTCCCTCCCGACTAACTAATGAGCTGTGCCTGTGACAGGACATAGGTTTTACTCGTCATCAGGTGATTTAGAGGCTTCTTTGAATCTACTCTACGTGTCTGTAAACCTCAACTGTGGTCACAGATAATGTGTGTAGGACTAGAAATATTATATAGCAATTACACTAATTAGATTTTAGTCTACTGTAAATAGCCATATCTACTACAGGGGATACAGATAATTACACACATATGTATTGAAAGTCTGTAATTACGGACAGAATTGTCCTTAATTAGTTGATAGAATAAAGACACTGTGACTAAGCTGTAGTACAGCAGTTGTCTAGAACGTTTGAAGCTAATAATGAAGACACATATTAAATAATAGAAATCTTTTACACCCCAGAAAAGTAAACTTTTGTGTTTTCATCTTAGAAACAATCTGAAATCCCTGTGAAAACAGTAACTGACATAAAAAGCCTCCAGCTTGTGATGCTGACACAGCTGAGACCTTTACCAGCAATCTCAGGTCTCCAGTGGTGACAGGAAACCGACTGTTGACAGTTTCTTTGAGGGCTGTTTCAATGGGGTGTATGACTCAAATCAGAACAGAAAAGATTATTGCATCAGATGGTTATACAGCTCCAGTTAATGGGATACTGAAAAAAATAGCACCAGCAGCAGAGTCGGAGTGAGTGTGCCATTTTGGTGGCTGCTGCCAGATTTTTGTGAACTCCAGCAGCTATTACTGAGAGCGTGTGACACATTTGACTGATCATCATAAAGCACAGCTATCACACCCAGCATGATGCAGCAGCCATCTTTGTCACATGATGATTAATAATGCAGTTGTAAGGAAAGCCGTGATCTCTCATTAGTGCACCTAGGCATGCATATGCAAGCAAACAGAACAGTGGGAATTTTAATAGTGAATTAATCTGTGGGTAATTGCAGTACCTGTCAGGGTCATTTGTAGTCCTCCAGCCTGTCTCATTAATGACTTGCAAAATTCAGGCCTGTATTATGATAATCTTTCTTTTTTTTTTGTCTTTTGTCTCTTTCTCTGCATGGACTGACTATAGTTTTACTTTGTATTTAATTAGATTGGTATGTGCTGCACCAGATAAAGAATAAAAAATATAACTAAGCACAAAGCATCTGCGGGACAACTTAAAACCAAAATCAGATCATGTTAGAAGTTCTTTTATTTCTAGTTAGTGCTCAGTCATTTCATAAGCAAAAATTATCTGGTTGCTCCCCAGCCATTACCACCCACATGTTAATGTGTTTTTAAGATTAAACCACAAAATTGTCCAGATGTTTTTGGAATTTTTGGACAAAACATAAGAGATGAAAATAACAGTTGGTACTGGTGTTCAATATATTTTGACTTTCATGGACTGCTTTATAAAATGATGATCAGTAATCGGAAACCTAATTATTGGAATCATCAGTTGCAGGTCTACTCTTAACCTTGCACTTAGTATAAATAGTGTGAAAAGAAGGTACTTAAAATGAGTCTGAGTTCTCAAAGTTGAACACGTGTTACATCCACTGAGGGCAGACACAGCATGAACAGTAATGACTCACCTTAGCTTAGTTCCTGTGAAAAGAATAGGCACAAATTAATGTATTCCCCAGAGTGACTACCTCGCCCTATGTGCTGCTTCACTATAATCATTCCTTTGGTCTGACGAAGGGCAGAGACTAATCAACTGCTGCTGTCAAGATCCAGTTTATCAAAGCTTCAGCCATTATTAACCCAGAAGCACTCCATAAATCGCTCTTTCTTTTCCTTACGTTCATGCTGTCATGAATGTGTCTGAAATATTTTGTCATAGAGAGTACATATGAGATACGTTTGTCCTGACAACCGTGAGCTGTGGCGACCAATGAAAACCTTTATCAGTGTGTCAGATATTTTCCTTAGGAAATCAGACCACGGTGAAATAACTGTCTAAACACATGCTAATGTTACTACAAGAGAAAATGTTATTTTTGTTAACTTCTGGGAAAAGTCCTTTAAAGTTATGCTGTCTTTCACATGTGGTCAATTATTGAGCCCCCAGTCATGAATTATGCATAAGGTTTTATAGCAGTTTAGAGTAAAAAAAAAAAATCTTCTTGTTGTTTTGAGATTTGTTATTTTTCCACTATACCACGGGGATCAGGCCTTTACTGTATAGCCATTGTGTAGACAGTGTTGGCTGGGACGTCGGCACTTTGATCAAGAGCATCTCAGCACTGCCGTCCACACAGCTGCCTAATTTCCGACTTGCACTCTGTAGCCAGCTCGATAACACCAGCCCACCACAGCGCTGTCCTTGGCAACACATCTGATGCAAGTTGAGTCAAATATTTCAGCACATTAAAATGTAGTTAGTTTTTTTTGTTGCTTTTTTTAAAGTTCTGCTGCTGGCTGTTTTGATTAGTGTTTGTCTGCCCACTGTGGTTTCTCTGCAGTATTATTACTTATCAGACTGACACAATGATTTGATTAATGCATTTTTCTTCCAGATTAAAAATTATAGTTGTATTTATTATAGCTGCAATTACTGTTTGATCAGCAGTATTTTGTTAGGCAAAATACCAAGCATTGTTCTTTAATTTCTGATGTTTGGCCATATTCTTATGTTTAATACTTTTTTTTCTCATATGACCACAATGACATATGTAACTGAATTAGTTACTGTACTATATACATGTACCGCTTAGATATATTTAATTTAACTTTTTTATTAAGAGTGAGTATTTATACCAACTCCAGTAAAATTATGTTAAATTTCAGTATTATATTTGGCTCTTCCTGTATCTAGTGCACGATATCTTCTCCCAAGGTCGTGCTTAACAACTGGAAAAAGAAGTTACTGACATAATAGGGTACCCAAACTATTTAATGTGTGTTTACTGCAAGGGTTTTGTATTTACCTCACTTCATAAATCAGCACAATGTGTAATGCGATGTCTCAATTTAACCACCTCTATCACAAACACGGAAAACACAAACACACTTTTTTCAGAGGGGATTTATTGTGGGATGTGCATTTTTCACCCCCCCCCTGTGTACTGAAAACATGGCAGAGTTATAATATACAGCTACTGTGTGAACCGGCTTGAACAGTCTCTGTGCAACACTTGCTCTCAGCAGGCAGAGCATGTTTAGATGAGTCTCTGGGGGATCGGGGCGGATCTGAGTGACTGCAGGGCATCAGTCCCACTGTGGAATCAGCACCGCACTCTCTATCCGGCGCTTCCAGCCTGTCAAGGTGTCTGTGCTCCTAATGCCTGACTGTAAATCCAGCTTTCACTGCCCTGAATGCAGCAGGGAGAGGCTCACCTAGATTCACTTTCTGCTGCTGTGTGGGAGGATTTGGCGGTTTGTTTTTGGTTGTCAGGTAACAGCTGAAAACGCAGCCCTCCCTCGCTCTAGTGTGCAGCAGAAAGTGGGTCCCTTTTTTTTTTATATCTCACTCCAACATGCGGCAGCTTTTGCAGCAAACATCGTTCGCCCCATAATAAGGTAATAAGGGTATAAGAGGTTAAATGGGTAAAGCTCTACATGTTCTGAGTGTTTTTTTCAAGTTTTCTTTACACTGGTATTCTAGGTCCTGACCTTTTTTTTTTTTTTTTTGATAAATCCATATGAGTTATTGGAATAGCTGTTTTGTTGTGCCGGCATTGTCTTCTCAACAAAATTTCCCGCAGCTTGACATTTGAGGTGCCTCCTGCGTTGGTCTCACCTAATGCAAACATGTCACACTATGACCTTTCTGAGGTTTTTTGTTAGGAAATGCATTTTATTTTTTTACTGTTATGCCATCTGCTGCCACCAAATGTTAGACAGGCTCTGCAGTGAAATTATAGATGTGCTTAGTGTTGTTTACTGAGGAATGCAGATAAAACGGAACATAAACTGAGCCAATATGGATGTAAAGATAGGAGCTGGATTTGTTAGTCTGATCAGTGAAAGCGATCTCATTTGTTCTAGGAAGTGTTTATGTCTGTTGCTGTGAATATTTGTGGTTTTATCTCCAACTACAACAATCTACAAACTACTTTGGAACAGGTACAAGTCAATTCGAATTGAACATGCTGTGACAGTAGTCAGATATCACATCACAGCAGGAATCATAACAATCATTTTGCCAGTCGAATAATCATTTTGTCGTTCTTCCAGCAAAACTATTTTACATTCTGTGGTTTCAGTTTCTCAAGTGAAAATGCTTATTATTTGTCATTCATCCACAGTAAACTCAATACCTTTTGGTTGTGTTTTAAACTCTTGATTGGACAAAACAAACCATCCGAAAGACATATCTGACATTATCAAATGATTCATGGATTCAATTCAGTGCTGTTTCTGGACATTTTGGTGCCTAGGCTTAACATCCTCCGGTGCATCTGAAAGGTTGGCACATTTTATGACAGTTATTATAATTTTAGAATATATTATATTATATATTATTTCAAATGTACCTTTATTCTGTCAACATCATCTGTCAATAGTGTTTGTTACTGTATGTGGATTTTAAAATTTGGGACAAGAGTAACCAGCTCATGTTAAAATCAATGATGATACAAATGAAACTGCTTCACATTTTGTGTAGCACAGACAGTTAACAAAAACATCACAAGACCTGTGTTATCAGCCTGACAGAGGCCTCCTGGTTTAATGTTACATGGGGAGAAAGCACAGCCGAGCCAGACTCTACCACCAGCTTCTCACCTCACGACACCCACAGCTGCAAGAAGGAATCCAACAGTGTGTGAAGGACAGTGACAGAAACTGGTCCCTGTCTCTTCTCAGTCTGCTCAGCATCTCGCTGTACGTATGTAAAGCAGGGCTGCCAACTCTTATGCCATACATAGACTTTTTAAAGCACTGGAAAACTGAAAAACAACTTATTGACTGATAATGTTGCAGCACAGAAAGAGGACACTGACAGCACATAGACAAGCCAGAGCAGCACAGTGTCTGTGCCTTGTTTGTACATGATGGTCTCTGTCACTTTTTTTGTCAGTGAGCAGGTGTTATTAACATGCGTCTTTCAATTATGGCTGTTCTGACCGCATTATACAGTATAATACATTATTTATTTAATTTCAGATTTTCCTTAACTGCACAACTTACAGTGCCCACTTTAGGCTTGCAGGACATCAGTGCCATTATGGTAATTTCAGTGTAGCTAAAATTGCTCCTTGAGAGCTCAGCTCAGCTCAGCTGAATTTCATCTCTTAGTCATTTCACATCAAGAAACACTCATGTACTAAAATGTGGGTAATCTGAAAAACCTCCAATTTGCAGACTACTTCTCTATACTTCACTGATAAATGAATGACACACAATATTAGAAAGTTAAGTTTCATTTTTCATAATTTATTAATCAAATTAATTAATTTAGCAGAGCCTATTTAAGACACCTTGATTTTAGAGCCTAAACTGTCACATGCTGGATTGCATTAGGAGACTGTACACAGTACATAATGGTCCCAAACAGATTCTTCCTCTTTCTCACTTCATACTGTGTCACTGGGTTTATGGCCCTGCTTTTGTGGAGTTGTATAAAGTGTATAAATTCCCACTCAAAATGCAGAGGGCATTAAAAACTAGTAAACTGTGAAGCGCACTCTTTACCACAAACCTTTCACCATGGACAATTACACCATATCTGTACGTAATGCACATGATGTGAGCAGCACATTAGCAGAACAACAGCAGCAGCTTTGGTCCTGCTCGTGTGTCTACACAGCAGGCATTTGAATCCAAGTAGCACTAAGAGCACAATTCACAATCACCATGGTTATGTGTGTAAACATAGGAGAATAGACTTTGAAGTAAAACAAATGTGGTTTGGGTTGCATTTACACTTCGATAATACGATTGATGTGAGTTGGCATGAGGGCTGACTAGACATATTGATTAATTAAAAGAGGAACATATTAATTATGTTGCCTGCATCTTCCTCCATGGACATCTTGTTATAGACAGTTTGCTTGATCACACATGCATACAGGTATATAATAATGATAATAATAATAATAGATAGATCATGTTCTCTTGTAAATGCAGCAGGTCAAATATTAGCCATCCAGTTCTACTAGAAGGTAAACTACAACTTCAATAATAAATATAGTAATCTGTCTGTCTTATCTGTCTGATAATGTCAATAAAAAACAGGATCTTGTTCTTTGTGGGAGAACTGTTGTCCCAGGTTATATTTCTATGCCTGATTGATCATTTAAAGGATAAACTAAAGGATAATTTGTAGCTGCATTTCAAAATGTGAAAAACATGGCAACACTTGTTGGACATATTGTCACATTTCCCCTCATCTGTCCACCGATAGTTTGTCTTTTATGTAAGTAATGAATAATTTATGTTTTGCTCATTACCTTGTTCTGCTCAGGCTGGCTCTTTAACTGGTGTTGGCTCGGTAGTGAAGTCAGTAGGCAGGTAATTATCTTAAACTAAAGGTGATATTCTGTGCAGCATGAGGTGAAACACAACCTGGCTATAACATTGGCTCTGTCAATTTTTTTCCTTTAGTATCTTTCCTGTCTGTTTTCTTTTCTCTTACGAGCCGCCTGCCTGTCTCTTGATTTAGACTATTCTCTGATATATCTGCCTGGCACCTCACCTATCTGCAGTTCCTCAAAAGACTGCAGTTTCATCTCTGGTGGCACAGTTTTTTTAATCGCATTAGTTATTATGGGACATATGTGCAAAAGCTTAAAATGTCTTCATTTTTGTAACAATGTGATTAACGGTGCAGTTCTCTCAAGAGAGCACGCAGTAAAACTTTCAATGAATCTGTCTGAGGATGAAGTTATACTTGTTGTCTTCAGTTTTCCAGCAACAGCATCATTACGTGTGACTTTTACAATGACTAGGTGACAAATGAGCCTGAGTGAGTCTTTTATCTCATTATTGTTCTATTTCTGAAAAAATGTTTGGTGAAAGAGGAAGCTTAATTTATTTTCACGTCTACATGTTGTTACTTTCTTCATGAGAATAAAAGTGAAAGTGATAATTGGTTTTGTTTCAGTTGTTTGAAATAAGTGTATGCACAACCTGAGCATCTAAAGAGAGATATTTAAGGTAAAAGAAAACAGAATAAAATATTTTCATGCTAATCCAAATAGGATAATTGCTGGTGAAGATGTTGTCCAAGCAGGAACAAATTGTCTAGTAATGGTGAAATCCTTCTTTCACTTTGGAACCCAGTTAACAACCATTACTTTCTCTGGATGCATCTGTCTCCATCTCCCTCCCTTGTTTCCTTCTGGCACTTTCTCCTCCGTTTTTCTCTCTGGACGGCAGTGAAAATGAACAAAAAATATTTTTAACAGAGATTATCTGGAGTTCTGGTTAAATTCATTACCCTGAGAAATAAAGCGTCATGCCTCTTTTCACAAACTGTCTTCAGCTCTTGGATTTTACTGCCAGCTCTATGTTGCTTATCCAGTATTAATGTTTTCAATCTACTTTGCACACAACAAATTCCGCATGAGCCAATTTAAACTTAGACAGGCACAATAAGATGATATGTATCTAGTCTGGCAAAAAAAAAAAAAATCAATTTGCATGCATTTTGTATGCATGAAAATAGTTTTCAGCTTGTTTACTGAACACACCTTACCAATCCTGGAGATAAGAAAAAAATGCATTTTATGTGAAATATCTAGAGGAACTCTTTGTGATCTTGACTAATTCTTGTTATTGTAATGATATTCTGGCAACACAGTAGGCTGCTTGTGTAAATTGGGCTCGTTGCAGGGATGACACTGGACATAAATACTTTATTGTAACTCAGTGTGGCTGTTCTTATCCTCACCCTTTGTACTTTAGTAAGTCTGTGTGGATACATGCACATTAGCCATGCGCAAACACACACTCACACAAAGCATTTCATGTTTGATTAAATGAAGGAAATATTTTTTCCTGCTTGTTTTAATAACAGTGAAGTGACAGTTCTCAGTAGAGACCTAACTGCAGACAAAATTGTAAACTTTATAAGATGGAAGTGGGACCACTCTTTATCAGCTAAAATGTGTTCCATTGCCTCACACTCGCACACTGTTATTGGCTTGTGATCCGCTGAAGTATGTCAAGGTGAAATATTAAGGTGACTCGTGTGCCAACACACTGACAAGCACATTTATGTTCGCTGCAGTAAATTTAGCTGTGATAGAGCAAAGTTAGACATTATTAAAATCAGCTTTAAAGCAGCATATACTGTGACATCATATAGACCCAAAGAAAGTGAAGCTGTTGTTCTATGCTGAGGAAGAAACTCACATTCAACAGAGGAAAATAATTCAACATAATTTTCTCCAAATTGTGTCTGAGTGCTGTGCTTGATTCCCCCACAGCTTTTTTTTCCAAAATAGTTGAAGGATAAAGATAAAGATAGGTACAGAAAAATCTCAGATTTTTGACAATGTAGCCTTGAACGCCCTTTTGAGAAAGAAGTCTGCACTGCACTGCCTGACATTTGCAAATACATTTTACTGAAGGAACCTCTGAATGAGAAACAGATGGAACAACAGCTAAGAACAAAACTATATATATATATATATATATATACATATGTGTGTTTATATAAACATATAAATACATACATATATGTGTGTGTGTGTGTGTATGTATTGGGGCTGGGCACATTAACGCACACTAACACAGTTTTGTTATTATTATGATGTTGATGATGACAATGAAACTCTGTTGCTCGCTGCTCTCTTTGTTCATATACAGTAGCAGTACTTTTAAAATAAAAGTGCACAATAAACTACGTTTGAATTTGTTATTATAATTTGCCTATGACAGTGCCTCCACACAGTGAACTCAGGCACTGTAGGTGCATTTTTTATTATAAAAACAAGGTCAACAACAGGCAAGATGTGAAAGCAAACAAGTCCACAAATTGAAGCAGGTAGGCCAAAACCCTTAACATACTCTGCTTATTAGCAGACAGAGAGACAACGTTGGAGCTGGACTCAGAGCTTTGGACGGATCAGGCAAATGTGGTAAATATGTTACTGGTATACTGGTAAATATATCAGGATACTGATACTGATTACTCATTTTACTGAAACAATATTTTTAAATTCAATCTCAAAGTTTATTTATAGTACAGGAGAGAAAAACAAACTCATACAACCCAACATTTGCTTTTTCTTTCAGCAGTTACCAGCAGTAAATGAAAAGGCAGAAGAAGCCTCGCTACTTAGACCAATAACGTTAGATGAAAAAAATATGGAGGGTGTGGTGTTATTGACCAATCAGTTTCTGTGATCACAGAATTATTATGCAGTAATAATTACAAAGACACATAGCAGCCCTGAAGTGGCATGCTGAGAAGAGCAATTACACATCTTTTAATTATGTTATAATGACAATAATCTTTCTAACTGCACTACAAAGTGTTTGATCTTCATATATGGTCATTGTCTTCTTTCCTCCTCACCCCCATGTAGACAGAGAGGGCATGAGGTTGATGGAAACCCGATGGGTTTTCAGACTGCCCATAGCAGCTGGCCCCTAGAATGCAGGATCCGCTCTGAGGCACTTCTCCATGCCCACACAGTCACTTTTTTGGTCTGTGGTTTTAACTCTGCTCTGGAATCTGACCTGAAGTGCATCTAAGTATTTTTGGCCACTGACACACTTCGCATTGTGATCACTAAACCACAAAGAAACACAGATTAAAACAGAAATGACGTAAGATGCAGGAGAAGTACTGTAAGTGGTGCTTCTGGATCCGTCTGTCTGTGTGTCCTCCACTGGACTGAAGGTACGTCATGATCCTCACACTTTTCTAAAATACCTCTGCTCTCTGCTGGTTTTCTCTTGGCTCTGCTGTCCTGTCAGCTCCAGTGAGCGTGATCTTAATGTGATGCAACAGGGCTGCAGAGACACAGGGTCCTCTGAGCATGATGGGATCAGTCCAAGGCTCCAGTGGTACATTCCAAGGAGGCAGACACGAGCATCCTATTGGTGAAAAACATTTGGATGTGAAGTGGATGGGATTTTTCAAAGGCTGGATTAGTGGTGACATTGACAGAAACAGTTCTAGATAGACAAAGAAGTGTGATCTAATCCACAACAGTCACACATTCTCTGTCTCAGCCACATAGCCTGGATCTCTGTTGTAGTTTCTACCAGGCTGTTATGTCACAATAATAACTATTTTTAAATTCTTTTTTTGGCTAATTGAAATTGATGATACCTAGTGAACAACTCGAAACAGATGCTGATAACTTCTGTTTCTTGAAGTAGAGGAATGAGGTATAGAATGGGATAACACACACTGTCTATTCACGCTGTAAAGATAGACAACCTGTGGTGGCATATATGCAGGCCCTCCCGCCCATATTGTACAGTTAGACCCATGATGATGTGATGAAATGGGCTTTGCATTGCATTTGAAATGAGATGTTCAAGATGTGAGCAAAATCAGGTTTAATTCAAGGCCATTTTCATATACACCCCACCGCCCCAGTACAGTAAATAATGGATAAAGTAAAAAATGTCTCACACTCAGTTGCATGGGAGTGGCCAATACAAGGAATTAACTGTTGCTCAGCAACAGCAGAATGTCTAAAAGACCACACATGACAACTAAAGTGGATGACTGCAGAATAACCCTTTCAGACCCTCACCGACAGAGGAAATTAACACCAACAAGAACTGATTTTGAAGTGACGGCACATATTTAAGTAGCAGCAGCCAAATGAGAAGAGTATAAGAACTGAGGTGACAGTGGTTTATATGTGCAGGTGGGGATGCACATCAATCACGACAGGTCGCCTGATGTTATGTATATATATATATATATATATATGATATCCCGGAATATTTGTGTTTTACTATGTGATTTAATTGGAAGGGAACCAGTGGACTGTTAAACAAGCATGGAGCCTTTCAGAGTATTAATTATAAGTAAGAATTGGTAATTTGAGAGCGAAAACTTTCAATTTTTTAGCACAAGCACAACATATGCACAGTTATGACTATGATTTTGGAGGAACAAAAACAGAAATCTTCACATGGGCTATTTTTTGACCACTGACCACTAGAAAAACATCTTAAGGGTTCACCACTTGCTGCTTTTGACACTGTCACAAAAATGTTTTAGTCAGACAGGAAGCTGAACTAAGGCAAAGTGTGCAGCAGCTGTGTGTTTGAAGACCAACCATGTTGGTTGCAGGATCCATCCGTCTTAATTAGCAAGCTAGTAAGCCTTTATTAACCGAACTACGCCAAAAATAACAGGCTTTGCCCCACATTTACGGTAACTACACTACAGTACATTTATTAGAAAGTCGCATTACTAAGATGTCTCCAGATTGCATCACGTTGGGAACCTTTATTGCATGTTACTCCCCATCTCTCAGTTTCTCCCCTCACTCACTGTAATCTCTCTGACATCGTTATCTAAGAAATAAATGTACAAACGTGTCCTGTACTGAGTGACATTACTCAGTTGGATGGAAATCTAATGTGCAAGAACTCCATTGCTATTCAAGCACTAATGATGCCTAATGTAAACAAGCAAGTTACAAGATAAGCAGTAAACAAATATGAATTCTTACTCCTGAGGATTTATGTATATATCCACATTAATCATTCAGTGGATCAGCAAATGCAGAGTATGGAAGGAAAGGTGAAGAATAAAAAGAACCATAATTGGCAAATACAGTATTTTTCTTTCATCATTTAAAAAAAAAAAAATTTAAATAATGTGAAAGAATGATGACATGATTTGTTTTAACTGTGAAAACATACTTCAAGGGTTTCAAGGCACCAGTTTCCCATTTATAATGAAGCTGTCATGACTGTGAGTGTGTGTGTGTCTGTGTTCTTTTGTAAAAAAAAAAAAAAAAAGCAAAAAAAATCTGCATTAAATAATATTAACCCTAAAAGAATCAATTGAGAATATAATCAATTTTAATAAACAATTTTCAGATAATATAAATTCCCCCTTGTGAAGGACAAAGCTGTTGAATATTCAAGTGCATATGTAAAAGACGACTTTCTTGCTGTCAATTAATATTGTAAATCTGATTCTATAATCAAATAGTTAAAAAAACTGTGTACAACAACTGTGTAGTAATCATGGCAGAGAGTTCACAGCCCAACTCAGCTGCAGAGATGGTGATTTGCACATCACAGGTCAGATATAGTGCTGAATGTCTGTGTCTGTTCTATACAGCATAATCTATTATTAACAAGTAGTAATATCCCTTTTATTCATTTGCCCTTACAGAAAGAAATCATACAAACAGGACAAACATGACCTAATGAAACATAAAAATAACCTTTAAAATAAATGTTTGTGAGTCCAGAGCAGAAACCTTGGGTAGGATGAGAAAAGATTGTTTTTGTTAATATGAATCTCATCTATTTCCCTTAAATGTTCCTATGAGATTGTGTTGAGTTTGCACTTGCACTGCATGCATTGTAAACTGTAGAGAAAAGAAGGACTCATGTAAAACAAGTTGTGCACGCCTCACACAGCTTTCCGAATAAACTCATGCCTCTGTTTCTGACCCAAAGTGTTGTCTTGGACTGGCTGTTACAGCTCATAATTGCACTGGTGTCAGGCTTCTGCAGTTTTCCCAAATATAGACAGTTTTCTCTGAATCCGAGATAACATGACCCAAAAAAGCCACAATAGCCGAATGTGCAGAGTGAATAAAGTGTGTGGGCTTCATGACAGGGATACAGCTGAATTCTTCTTCAGCTGTATAAGCTAATTCCTTGGTCAGTTTATGAAAGCATTAATCTGACATGATTAACATTCAGCACGCGTGGACAGGGTGAGAACGCAAGACAGGAACACATCTGAAACTACTGTATGTGAGCTTAGTTGTTTCCCCTCTTTTTTCCAGTCTTTTGATAAGCTGAGCTAACGAGCTCCTGGGTCCAGCTCTGCAGATATGAGAGTCGGCTTTCTTATCTAACTCTGGGAAAGTCAGAAAACACAGAACCTTATTATCTTAATGAACTAAAAAGCAGATGCAAAGAACAGTTATTCTATAAATATCTGGGTACCAGGAAATATGGACTTACAGCACTAGCAATGCTAAACTTTATGCTCTCCAAGAAAATCATAGTGGCAAAATAGTGGATACATGAAGACAGATGATAATAAGTAATGAGACAATAGGCGGACAAACTGAAAACATAACGACAGTCTGACCACGTCTGACACGGAGGCATAAAAATACAGGACGGTCATAAGGTTGGAAGAAAAACAGTAGATAATTGAAGTTGTAATTGTTAGAGTTGGGGGTAGAAAAACTACTACATACACCCTTCAGATGAGATTAAAATTAGATTCTAATCATTAAATTCAGTCAGAAATGGGTTAAAGATATCGATTCCTTGTTTCCTTTATGAGTAGTCTGAAAACTTCTCGTTTAGGATTCCCCACAACCGCTGTTAAATACAATCTTCAGGTTATCTACAGTCTACTGGGTCTAGTTTGTTACGTCTTTGCTGATCTTTGTGTTGCTCAGCCCTCGCAACATTTACACTTTACACAGCTTTAAAAAGCTGTGAACTCTGTTGTCTAGAGGTGACTCGACTGTCCACCACTCGCTCCATGTTCTCACTGGGAGAAGCTACTAAAGAAAAAAAAAGGACAAAAAACTGATTTCTTGCGACCAAAACCCTCCTACACAGCCAGAACTCCCTCTCCTCCACACAGACATATTTGTCGGTGAAAAAGCTGCTGTCAGTGGTTTTCTCAGCTTTGTTGCAATACTTGCTTTGTGTATCAGGATGAAACATATGCACAGGCATTATGAGCCTGCTTTAGATAAGTGCACTACATTATTCAATCTGTGTACAAGCATCTTTGCCACAATAAAGAAGTACAGCAGGAACTGCTTAGTATTTTTTTTTATACCATTTATAGTGGTCTCTGCCTTAATCTCTTTGCTTCCATTGGCTGTATACATTGCGAGAAAAAGCTGTTATTTCAGTGCCTCAGTGTAATGTAAAACATATGAAAGCTTTTTTTATGGCAGTAACACTGGAGAGGAGTCTTTACTGTTGTGCTACAACAGTGATGCTTGTGTATCACTTAGGTCCCATATTTGCAGAAAGAGCTTTATGTTTGAAAAAGGTTTAAACATACTGGAGTATTCATTTGTAGAAGGTTGAGGTGTTGCTCTTCTGCTCCCTCTATTACGGTGAGAATTAATACCAGCAATTAATTTCAGATTTAACACCAGCATGGAGCATAACGCAGCATCGTATACACTGCATTTACAATGAGACCACAAAGAGCAGGTTGAAGTTACAAATGAGCAAACATTAATTACACAGAGATATTACTTGTATTCTGTTGTTGACTCCATACTGCTGCACAAAGAAGCAATTTATTTCCCTAGAGGTATTTTCCGAGAGTTGTTTTTTAATATTGAAGTCTGTGCTGTCTTGTTTCAATTTTATGAAAAAAACAAAAAAATTGTGGAAGCTGTTGACAGCAGCGTTGTTCAGCTTCTCCTCCACGTTAAAGCTACTTTACATAGTGCAGAGGAGTGAAAAACTACTTTGTGCTTTCATCAAAAGAAGTGCTGTTGGCTGGTGAGCTATACCAGAGGGCATTTTCTCAAAGATGGAACTTCTTTAAATCACCCGTGCTTGTGGACTTCAGAGTGATGTGTTTGGGGGCCTCAGGGCAAAACTTTGCTGTTAAACCCAAGTCTACGTTCAAGTATATTTCACATAGCTAATTATGGATAGTGATGTCTTATATTTTTAAGAGAGATCCAGTGATTTACTAGTCGTTCCCCCCGTATTATAATACTGTATCCCAGAGTTACTGTTTGTCAGGTAATTAATGTAATGTGATAAATATTACATTTCTTTGCACTGCTTCTCATCTAAGCATTTGAACTGCACAACTGTAGAGACAGACTGTTTTTGCATGGCTGTAGTAGTTATAAGCTTAGCTACAGATGATTTTACAGAGGTTTTATTGCTTCTAGAACAGATCCAATTTCATTTCAGCTCAATAGCAAATGAGCACAGTATAAACAAAAAAAATATTGTTGAAATCAGATTTAAACACAATGTTACTACAAAGTTGTATGTACAATTACAATATTTGAACCATAGTATACACATTGTTTTTAGGTCCTTAGAGATCTGGGACACAAGAGCAGTTGTTCACTTTTGTGTGGGTGGTAATCACATCTTTGCTCTGTCCTGCTGATCTGTCTTGAATTCTGGTGGGCAGCGCCACTCTTTCTACTGTGGCTAAAATGACATGACTGGCCTCCTGACGGCTGGCTTGAGTTTGTGATCAGACTACGCTGATCCCAGCACAGTGAGGTTAAGTATATATAAATAATATGTAGGAATCCACACAGTCTAATCATGTACAGAATTTATCACACAGTCAGACATGTTCAAACATGTCTTCTTCTGCATCCCTTCATTCACTGTTCTCTCATTTTTTATCATTTCCTGATTTATTACCTCTCTTTTGATTTTTCACGATTTAAAACACTGATACATTTCACAGAAAACGTAATAAATAACCGTGTGCTTTATCTCTTCGTTTAACATTTAATTGAGGGTGGACTTAATGAACTTATCTGTTCTCCCTTATTATCATGAACCACACAGCTTTCTCGAGTCATTTTAAATGATTTCATCACATTTTTTTGAATGCGCTGCCATGTTGCATAAAATGTGATTTACACTGACTGTCCTGTTTTCGTGGCAGAATTGCAAGTTGCCCAGTACTGTTCACAGTAAAAGTTGAGCACTTAATTGATTTCATGACTAATGGCCCACATTCAACTTTTGTCACTAATTGTCTTTTTAGAGAATGTAATTCTAGTAAGAGGACATCACAGACACAAAGTCATCACTCAAGTGTGACGTTCAGAAAAACTAGCGACTGGTAGTGGTAATTTACTCGAGGTCTCCGTGCACATTCTTGTACCTGTAGTCTTCATTCACATAATAAACCTAGAGAAGCTAGATTAATAGACACTGTTAGGGGTTACTGGTCAAGAGCAGATGAACCTGAGCTGCTTTCAGCACCAGCTGTGTGTATTTATCTGTTCCTGTGTCTCAGACCATGTTACATGCTGTAAATGATTACTTGGTTATTTAATTTTTGCTGTGATGATTGATGAATACACTATATTGTACATGTGACTGTAAAATGACGCAAATTAACAGTCGACCGCAGTATCAGTGACTAAATGGTTTAAATGGATGAAACGTTCTGAGTATCTCTGCAGGCAGGTGAGGATATTTTTTCTTCTCCTGCCTCATTACGGAAACACACATTAGCAAAGTACAGAGTCTAACACCAGACTTTAAGTGCTCAGCAGAGCGTGCCGCCGTGGCACTGTTCTGTCTGACTTTGCATATTCTGTCATGTAACCAATATGGCGTAAACCCAGAATGCTTACCTTACTAATCTAAATCATTTATCATTACTGGAAAGTGCATGCAGAGCTGTTTCATTAAGCTTTTTTTAAACTCTGGTGACAACAGAACAATAACAAACGCTCTATTTTTGCAAATGCAATCTAAATGATAATGCCTGTGGAAGCAGTTGTTCCTACACGATTTCTTTCTCTTGCCTAAATCATTCCTATGTGATGCATCGAAGAAATAAGGTGCTGATGATGCTGTGGTTGAACTGCGATTTTCCCACATAATGAATTTGCTGTTTTCTCCGCGCAGCACAGTCGGTTGTGGAATGACATTGGGATGTCATTATTGAGATGACATTTATTTCCTCAAAAATTGTCATTACAGAATTTCAGTAAAGGTGAAATGTGTTATCTAAGGTCATCTTTGAAATAATGTATGTATGTGTATTTGTAATTTGATTCAATTTGGTTTGGTTCAGACTTTTTAGTCTAAAATGTCAAATATTATCTTCTCAGCTTTCTCAAAAATGATGATTTGATGTTTTTGTCTCATATGTACGTAAACTGAATATCTGTTTGGATTTTGGGCTGTTGAACAAATTTGAGTTATTTATTATGAAAAAAAAATTACATCTTTCATGATTTTTATTTATGCCTTATTTATATTTCCTTTGAGCAATTTTGTGGCCTGATAAAAATTTTTTGTGAGGTTACCTTGAATGAATTTTTTTGGATAACTAGGACCTGGATGACTGAGAATCTTCACAGACGTCACTTTGAATCTTTGAAATTGAGACAACCATTTATAACTGAGTTTGAGATGGTTGTCCTCCCTGTTGGTTCTTCCAGCTATATAGTTACAAATACTGTATACAGTTACCTGAGCCATTTGTGCCGTAATCTCTAAGGTTGGTGTCAATCAGCCTCTGTAGTGCCGGCTATAGACTCTTAACTGTATCCATCTAGCTATAGTGCTGCTTGTTGCTTTCTAGCTACGGCTGAAGGTGAAGAGATTAGCCTTCTGTCATGGATCAGAGGTAATGCAAAAGCATTGCAAGGGATTACAAAGGTAAACCTAAGTGACCCTTAAGGGCCTCTGTACATTATTCAGTAGACTGATAAGCAAAAATAACAGTTAATTGAAAACGAAATTTACAACACAAAGTGTGCAAACCTATAGGTGTCTGAATCTTTTCTGAAGAGTCTGTATTACATGATTCATGTTCATTCATAATTTTAGATAGCTGGTGTTTTAGTGCCACATTTTAGAACAACACTCTTCAGCAGCACTACATAGGCTCAGCGTGTCCCCGAAATCCCTGTAGTGAGGCACTGATGTATGATGGGACAGCGGGGAGTGTTTGGGTTTTCCACTAGTCCCTGCCAACCAGCCAACAGATTGCGGGCAGATCCCTTCATGTTGGTGCTCCGCCTGGGAGAAACATTGTGGGTGGGAGTATAAATGAGGCTTTGCCAGATTCTGCTTGTTCTGCAGTGACGGCAGCCTGGCCAAACTCCCCGAGTACCTGGGCAGACTCCAGGCCTCCTAGTAATGATGATTAACTGACCCGTGATGAGAGGGCTTGACAGCACCGGTTCATCAGCTGAACCATGAGTCTGGAATAGTCTGGTCTTAGTTTGTTCAGATATGCTGAGGAGTCTGAGCTATGTCACATTTGTTCTATTTACTTTATAAAAACACAGAGCAGCTTTCATATCTTTTCAAATTGCGGGAGTTCAACAACCGACCCACACTGCTCTGGCGTGTCACCTTTTTTTCTTTTTTAGTCAGATAGTGGTACACTGGGAGCTGCAAACAGATGAATAGTTTTTTCGTTCATTAGCCTTGTTTCAACTGCAGTAGAACACAGATCATATTTGGCTGTTTAGTAACAGCAGGTGAAATCTGACAGACGCTTAACCAGACTTAGCTGTTGCTGCTAGAGTTGGCATCTATTGTAGTGTATAGACTTAGCCACCATTTGGTGCCAGGCTGCAATGTTTTGGTTTTGTTGGACTGGTTTACATACCAACAAAGAAGATGTCTATGTAAACCTAGCTGCGGTTTGTGTTTTAAGGTTGTTCCCAGAGCTGCAGTCATAGTAATCTTTTGTCACCCACAAACTTTCATCCTTGATTTTCTTTGTTCTGGGCTCCTGAATGAAAAATGAGCTTGTGCCGAAAAGTATGGATTGTTGGTTGTTTTATCGTAGCGAGCCGCATAATTTAGTAGCGCAAATTGAATCCAGCAGTCATTGTGCATGGCCAGAATGGTAGTGGCTCTGCAGAGTGTGAACAAGTAGAGTTCAAACCAGGGCCACGAGGAGCTGGAGTAAGTAAACACACAGCATAGGGTGATGATTTGATGAACTTCAAGTCTTGAGCTGAAAAACGTCCCTGTTGATCAATTATCGATTCATCACTGACTGTGACAATGGGGCTTATAAGCATAAGAAATCAAACCAGAAACCTCAACGTGATATTAATCTGACGGCATTGACACACATGGATATTGTAAGATTAAATAATGAAACATGATAATACTAAATGTTTTATGTTGTTATATTAAATGTTTTTGATGTCATTTCAGAAATGTTATCCTGTCTGTAGTTATTCTTTGTCCTCTGTGAACAAGAATGAATTTCAAACAAAACTCTAAGTCACTAACAAAAATACATGTGCTGATGTAGGACCCGACCAATCATGTCTGAGAAAACACAACACAGAGCCCCATCTATCTGTCTTTGTATCTGACACCATGCCCAGTCATTTGCAGACCAGGGAGCCCAGATGGTGTTGGCCAAGATGACCAGTACCCTCATTCACTGTGAAATATCTTTCTTTATCATCGTTCTTCAGTCTTCATGCAGAGTTGAGTGAAGCAGCTGGAGAAGGTCAGGCTGACCCTGACATAAAGATACTCAGTTAGCGGGACCATATCACAGTGGGATTACTCAGTGTCAGAAAGTAATGTTGCATGTGCACGAAGAACTGTGGTTAATATTTTTAAAAAACCAATACAGAGACGATTTAAATGTGATGACGTGGTCAAAGCTGCTTTTCTGAGATCAAACTCAGCAAATTTGCTTTGTTGTAATGTTAACGTTTCTATTGGATTTTATCTTACCTTTCTAATCATTTACATTTAGCAGATATTTCATGTCATCAAGTGTTTTATTTTAAGTACCTGTGAACAATTTCTTCTATTAAATGAAATGAAAAGCTGTGTATTTTCATTTTGTTTAAAAATTGTCCTCCTGTTGGTGAACATGAATTGTCAGAAGCTCTAACGTCTGATATTCATGACTACTTTGAGGTAATTTTGTCGGGTTTTAAATCCAATCGTCGAACATGAACTGAGAGAGCAGGAAAACTCATCTCCTTGTTAGTTTAATTTATTTATAGAGAATTTTAATTTGAGAATGAACCCCTTTTGAGATTGTTGTCTTGTCTCATTTTCAAGAGGATGCCAATTCATGCGGGATGAAACAATAAACATAATAACATCAGCAGCAGCACCACAATGTGTCTCTTACAATCTCAAACACATACACTACATCTCTATTACAAGTGTCATCTGCTCAGAACTAACAAGTTTTATAATAAACGTATCTTTGCCAAACAATGTAAAATTACTGTCCTGCATTATATTGAATGTATACCACATAAAACTATTTAGTTAAATCAGTTTCATGTTGTATATAAGTACGTAAGCCATGGAAACACCTAATATGTGAGTGAGTTAGTTTATTACAATCTGATGGTGCTTTGAGTTAAAAAGTTTCATTAGAAATTACAACATAATACAGAAAGTTACTTGTGTTTGACACTGTGTAGGAGAGGAGAGCAGTGTATTTCTCCCACTGCTGTTGTTGGCCGGTAGTCTTAAGAAATGTTTCTGACAGAGAACTAAAGCCCATCTCCATCACATCCCACATCCACAGGTTGATCATGTTCTGCTAGCTTCTGCAACTCATTTAAATAAATAATTAAATTAAGATCTACATTAAGACATTAACAATTAAGAATGTCTTTTTTACTGCATAAAAATAAGGCAGTAGTTTAGATAGAGGGCAGACATGAATCTAGTACGAAACATTCAGACTCTGGCCAATTTACTGCAAGACGTTTTATGCTGTGTGCATAATGTCTGACCTTTGGATAAATCACACCTTTCAGAGTGAGAGTATTGCCATGTTGCCTCAAGAAAAAAGAACAAAGCTGAAGTTGATGCAACCATGGCGTGTCTCATTAGAGTCTGCAGTCAAGCCGGTCACACCCGCCTCACCAGACGATTTTATGGAGCCCTGCACATAGAATTCAGAGTTCAGAATTTAATATCATATCTGCAAATAGTAAACGTCTGAGCTAGGCAGAACGGTCAGCAGCGCACATAACACCAAGATGTCTTTTTTTGAAACCCAGTGGACAAGCGATCGCTTTTTTTGGGGACTTAAATGCATGTCCTCTCTGTCTTGTTTGCAGGCAGCATTACTCTACCAAACATGCAGAGCAACATGCTAGATGTGAGGCAGAGGAGAGCAAAAGAAGTAGGAGAGCGCATCAGGCAGATATGTGATGACATTTATAATCAGATGGGAAAAATTATTCCAAGAATTCTGTGTCTGTGGTGTTGCGCTTGGAAAGTGCACTGATGTACGGGACAGCGTTTACCTTGTTATATTCCTCAAAGGTGACCAGTTTGAAGTGACGCTTAATGAGAATATGATGCATGGGAAAACCACAGTCAAGAATATATTTCAGCAGTTATGTGGCATAGTTGTTGGTCATTGTTAGTCTGTAATGAGACAAACTGGTTGGAGAAACCACAGATGATCCGCCATCAGTGACAGGGAGAATAAAACATACTTCAGAAAAAGATTGAGGAAGAGAATGAGAAAGTCCAGCTGTCACACTGCATCATTCATCAGCAGACATTGTGAAGCAAATGCCTGAAATGCAACGTTGTGGTAAAATGCATAAACTATAGCTGATCTACAACCTTGCAGCCACTTGTTTTGCGCTTCTTTTTTAGTGGGAATTAAAGCAGTTTATGGTGATGTCCTGTGATTCACTGAGATTCGCTGGCTGAATAGGAGCATTTTCTTAAGAGGGTTTCTTTTTTTACCTGAGATATTGCAAAGCTTTCATGAAGAAGGGAAGACTGCATGTTCCTGAGCTTGATGATGCATGAAGTGGGCGTTGGACCTTGCATTTTGAGTTAACATCTCAGAAGAGCTTAACATATTCAGCCTGAAGCTGCAGGGCCCAAACCAACGTGTCGCTGTGTCTTGTGACAGTGTCAAAACATTCTCTATAATACGGAGATTATAGAAAAGCCAGCCCACTGACACAAACCTCAGCACCTTCTCAACGTGCAAGACTCTTGTGGACCAGGGAACGGCCTCCTGTTGTGATTAGTATTCTGCTGCCGTTAAGAGACTACAGCAGTGATTTGACCATTGATTTGCTCACAGTGTAACTTTCCAGGTGTTTGCAGACCTTTTCTGCTGTGTTAAGGGCAGTGAGCTGCAAATGGAGCTGATAGACCTGCAGTGCAGCAGTGACCTGAAAAACATACAAAGTATTTGTTGTTTTCAATGTTAAAAAACAGTTTTGGCTGAAATTTTCAAGTGGCCCACGTTCAAAGAGCTCAACCTGGCCACTGCACTCTTTCTTTTTCAACTTTGATCAGAAGAACGAGCATCTTTTTTTAAAGGCAAGTGTGCGGGGATTAGATAAAAGCGCTCTCTAAATCAATGTGATTCTCTATTTATTGAACAATGGTGTGTATTTTGTCTCCACTGATCCACCCATGTTGAGACTCTCGTTTAGTCAAGCAGAGAGAAAGAAAAGAAGAAGAAAAGCTGAGGAAAAGTTCGGAGAACTTCTGAGTTTGATTGAGTTTGCACACGACTGCTTTTCAGCGCCCACAACATCACAAAAACGAGATAAACAAGACAGAGAGATGTGATTTATGGTTTTGGTTTCAAACCTAAACAAGCTAGTGCTGACACTGCTGGTTTGTTGGTACAGGGCACAGTGGCACAAGAAAAGGTTACGTTTACCCAGACTGTTGTTCATTTGACGCCTCTGAACCCCAAATGGGGTTGAAGCTGCAGTAAACCTCTACAAAAGTGGGTTACAGAAAGATTGTGAGTCAAATAATGAGCAAGGCAGGATAGAACCATTACAAGGAATCAGAAGGGTATTAAGCAATTCATCTTCTGAAGCAGAGAACAGTTTGGTCTAAAACAGTGCCATCTGCTGTCCTCCATCAGTTTATCTTCTTTGTAACAAAATGAAGTTTATATCAAATAACACACACACTTGTGTCAATTTACAGATTTCTGGATGACACATTGAGCTACACAAGTAGGCATCAGTCCCTTCTTTTGTAGCTAGAAGCAGCTGCTAGCGCAGTATCTAATGTACTAATCCACCTGACAAAGGAAACGTTTTAGTTCACCATTAGTTTAACTAGCTAGTTTTCAAACTGTAGTTTGAAACTGCAAACTTTAGTTTTTAAACATAAGAAAAAACATATTTTTGAGTGGAGTGAGTCTTTAATAGAGTTAATTAAAAAGAGGCTGTAATTTGCTCATTTATAGCATTTCTAAACTTAATTTAAATTGTGTCTTTAGGGTGCCATTAATAGACATTTGGTTTAATTAAAATGTACTTTTAAAAGTTTATTTTTCCCCTGAAATTGTTTTTGTTTGCTTAATGCTCAACACTGAAGTTCATCCCTCCCTATGACTGATGTGATCATAAACCACTAACTCTTCTGTATCTCGGTGATGTTTTTACATCAGCGCTGTAAAGTCTTTTAAAGATGTTGCTTTCTTCTGCCCAGGAGGCAGTACGCCAGGTTTTCTGTTGTTTCCTGCAGTCACTACGTGACTTTTACATGGCATTTAAACTAAAACCCAGGTCAAATCTGCCACTGTCCAATTTAAAGTGAACATGTGTACAATGAGGGGACATTTGGCAATGCCAAGAATAGTCTGTGCAGCCTCCACAATATTTACCTCAAGAATGGTGATTGATATTACATTTTTAGAACAAATTGGATTTCAAAAAGTAAAGCAGTTTTATTTTGACAGTTTTTTTATTTACGTCAGCAGGAAAATGTACATACAACCATATGTAATAAGGTTGTAAAAAGATGTAGCGCAGCAGATGTTTTTAGACTGAGATATGCAACAGTAGCAAAAACAAATGTCTAATTTAATTGTTTATTCTTCTCAAAAAATATAATTATAGCTGAAGTCAATTGCATGAAAAATGTGCAGATTAGAGATAATTATCAAGTAAGCTGTTGTTTGTCCTGTATTAAGTCTGTGGAGGAGGCTGAATGATGGGTGTTTAGTTTAGCTATTAGTCTCAGGATGGTTTAGTATAGGTACCAAGTTAGAAAATATTTCCTTGTCTTCTTTTAGAGAAGAGATTAGCAAATAATGCAATAATTGCTTGAATCTGTGGTTCATAGTGATGTACTGTATATCTCACTGTATGTGGCTTACATGTGACAAAATCTCACAGGTTATTTGGTGCTTTCCTTTAGCGGTGTCTCTTCTTGCTCAGCCCTGCAGTCTTGTGCCATTTTATGGGCACCAGTGGGGCGTTTACCTATGCTAAATAGGAACAACTAGAATGTGCTTTCAACTTATGAGGAGAATGGGATTCATTAATACAAGGACAAAGTTATGAGCAGATCTGCAGTTTCAAAGTACTTTTCTTAAGAACATCTTTAAGAAAGAAACATGGGATGATATTGGTGAATGAGGCCTAGTGTTCTTTTCCTGCTGTGATGAGGACATTATTATAGTATATGTCTGTATAACTAGTCAGCTTAATGAAATTTCACCGGTCGACTTCACAGTGAACTGATATAGGGAACATGGTTTATGTTGATGGATCAGAGTCAGCATTTGCAAACACCATAATTCACCTCAAGGTGTTTTCCACTTCAAACAAATTTCTGCGTATGAGACTGAGCAGGGAATGAAGGAAATAACTTAAGCAGAAAGCAGCTGCGAGGTGGCCTATAAAGCAATACTGTGACATCTGAATGGCCTGAAAATCATCCCAGCCCTAATGGTCCTGCTTGAAATGATGAAGCAACATCTGCTAACAAGTGCAGCAATGTCTTAATAACATAAGCAAATATAAACTAAGCTGTGTGGTCAGTCATTCCTCTTCTTGTTCTCTGCTTTTATCTTGTCTTCTCTGCTCTCACCTTTGCTTATCTCTTATTTTCCCCTCTTATGCAATCAAGCATTGTCTTATGTCTGTCCTCTCTGCATCTCATTTTCCTCATCTCAACTCTATTCCTTTTTGGAGTGCTGCACATGATCAGCTCCACTGTGCCGATTCTGTGGTCTGTGCAGTCGGCTGCTGATTTGCATCAGGATGAACCGGGATACCGGAGTCGACAATCAGGAGTGAGCCAGGCTCTAATAAATTGAGTAGCTCTGAGTCGTAATCCTGCTCTTTTCCCCATCCTGTGCTGACAGAGTGGTCCAGAGAGGATGCAGTAACAGATTAAATAGGCTCACAACTTGCGACGCACTGCTGCCGCATGTGTGTGTATGTCGAGAGGTGAGAAGATCTTCTTAACATCCTCCCACTGGCACAAACTGATCTACTGCTTAGGGTGAGAGGCAGCAACATCATCAGGGTTTACGAGTGTAGGGTCTCAAGGGGAAATAATTTGTACTATTCGCTCAGTTGAAAACATTTTTTTCATGTTTTTTTTCTTTAATGGACTCTATTATCACACACAGTTACTGCAATGAACACATGTGACTGTCCACCAGAGATAAATATAGTTCATAAGCACATTGTAGATCCTATGTTTGTAGTCAGTGTTGGTTTTCTTAAACATAAAGGCAATCTTTGCCGGATATTACATTACATAAAAACAATCCTCTTCTGACCTAAACTAAGTAACTCTTGTTGCCCAAACTTGAGCAGACCTTAATTATAGAGCTGTCAGTTCAGAAACCCTCACATGAGCCATTTTTAGAGTGACCTTTAGAAAAAGAGACTTGTTAAAGCAGAACCTCAAGCATGTTTGGAGATTGGTTTCACCAAATAAACTGCATAGTTACCGGAATATGGGGATCTTTCTAAGTTCGGTGAAGATGGAGTTTTAAATGCCAAACATAATAAAATAAACCAAGGGTATACTTTGAATCTAGGTGAGACAAAATTTCTCTTTCTTGTGTTTGCTAAAACGTAATTCACTGAACAGCTCTCTGTACAGCAGTTTCTTCTGAGAATTAAACTCTCAAACTTCAATCTCTTCCACATATTTGATGGGTATGAATGGGTATAATGGGTTGGAATTATGATAATTGAACAGGATTCCCATATAATTCCCATGATTTCCAAGGAAAAGCGGTCATCTGATTTATATGTCAAAATGTGGACTAAAACACGTATACATTAAATTCATCTCTCTTAGTGTGGGATTAATTTCTTCACCAGGACAGGTTGTTTAAACATCTACTGCCTTTTGAGTTCTTCTCTGCATTGCTGCCTGTAGTTCTACTGAACATATACTTTATGATAGCTCACTGTATACACAGTGTATATCAAAGTGTTGGCAGCTTAAATGAAAAAAAAATGTTTCTGTTGAATTTCTTATGCAAGCAATCAGTTTTGAATAGGAAGGTGACTCATTTGTTTGTATGCTCTTTAGTCAGTGAACCTGAACAGATGAAGAAAATAAAAGAAACAATGAAATGTTTTCCTTTACGGTTTCGACTGACGAAAATGACTCTATTCAAGGAGAAATAAACGTACATTATGTGCTGATGTAACTTCTGAAGGACTTTGAACATGTCCTTGCTGCGTCCTCTGCATTATCTGATTGTCACTCAGTTAAAGAACATAGAAATTTGTCTTTCACACCACCAGATGAGAATCTTTTCTTATAATAAATTGGATAATGTATTTCCCAGTGAATGTGTTTAAGGAAGGATCCTAAAGCAGGAGAAAAGAAGTAGAACGATTTTCACTTAAACCTTCTTATCTACATCTATGGGATTAGTGGAGTGGAGATTTCAGTAGTTTCCATAAAGGAATAAAATGACTCGTTCTCATTTCGTGGTGTGTGTTCAGTGTGAGTGTGTGGAGATGAGTGCGCATTACAGTAGGTGGGTGGATGGTTATATTGTGATGTTTGCTAGAATCTAGAGAGGAAGGTTTTATTCACTTTTTGGTGATAAGCTCTGTGATTAGTGACGCTATGTTGTCAGTTTCCTAATGTGCAGACCTGGAAAATGATAAGTGAAATGATATTGTTATGACACAGCTTAAGAGCCCATTTTGTGTCTGTCTACTCAGTCTATTGCTGTGGTTTATGTGCTGTAGCATTCATTGCATTTGCTCCTCAAAAGGTAAAGACTGAATCAATTTGTCCACAGGGTGATTTAAAATGTTTGATCATTGTCATCACAACTGATGTGCAGACTGAAGCATGTACCTCCATCAGGCTTCATTTTCCGTTAGGGCTGAACAGGCCATTTGTGGTAAAGTACATGGAATCTGTCACTGCATGAATTTGGGCCTTGTAGGAGGAGGTGGGCATCAGCTGGGCTCGCCGAAGGGCTATTTACAGTGATGTTATTTAGACTGATGCCAGCTCAGAGAAGGAAAATTGTACACATCATACTGTATCTTTATCTAGGCTGTTTATCCTAAACGTACAACACGAGACATGTATCAGTATCCTATACTGTTCCTGTCCTATCCTGAGAAATAACGTCTTCTGTCTCTGATCCCATTCTGAGCTCTTAAAATGATTATTTTATTTTTGAAGATTATTTTTTTACACCTTTTGTCTCAAAGACCGCAGCTCTAGACATACAACTCAGATCCAGAAACAAACATCTGTGGATTATAAATGGTCTGACAGGACGACCTAGGCAACAATGTCAAAAGTGCTTTATCACATACTATGTGATACTGTATAATGCAATACACTTCTGAATATGTATGATACAACTCATAATGTTCATATATATATATTATTACCATATTATAATCTTTTGATCCTCTTTTTTTATTGCACTCTACTTAAAGTGATGTCCATCAAGTGCTGATGCTTTATTACAAGCTTGGGTAAAAAGTGACACCAAAGATCCTTACACTGCACTGACATCTTCTGTAGGTATTGGCAACTGAACACGAAGCTGAACAGACAATAGAAAGACTCAGGTGTTTATGATCTGCATGGCTGAGAGTCAGTCTGTAAAGCAGAGCTGCTCTGGTCCTCGCATGTAACAGCAAAGTATGTCTCTGTGGAGACAGGAAAATGTTCATATAATAAGACAGGTAGCTGTCCTGTTGCTGTCAATTCTCAGGTGTTTTGATCGTTAAAAGCACTTTTTTAACATTTTATATTAATTGATATCAAGACTTGAGTTCTGAGATGTTAAGTACTTTTCAGTTTTGTCCATCAAAAAACAGTCATGCACAGTCACAGTCCCCTCCCCTCCAAAACAAAACCCATTGCCTACTAATCATGAAATTCCTCATACAGGCCTCAGTCTCATTTCTTCTCAGTAATTCCACATCATTCAAGCAATAAACTAAAATTATTTTGTTTATCTCATACTGTGTATACAATATGAATACAGCCCTCCGTTATAATTTAAACTAAACCCAATAATACATCACAAATGTATGATGTGTACATGCAGATGTTATTTAGCTGGTGGAACTCGATATGGGAACCACGCTTGAGTTAAAAGTAAAGATTCAAACTGCAATACTGCTGCATGTCTGAATGGTATTTAAAACACCTCCACCATGTTTCATCATTGTTAATTGTTACTATTGCTAATGTTTATTCTTCTTCTTTATTTTCTTTCTATCCCAGTGAATCACTGCTCTACTTGCCTCAAATTCCCCCTCTGGTACATATAAAATTCTTTGAATTGAATTGAATTGAATTTAATCAATCAATCTGATGCTGTGAGGATGCACTGACATGTAAGTATTTTATTTAGCAGTGTTGCGCAGCTCTTTGTTTAATGAATTGTGGTTTCCACCCGCCGATCCTCGCCCTTTGTTCCAGCTTTAATAACCTGTTCCGGCCTCACTGCTCAGCCTGTTGTGACAAGTTTCTGTTGTATTGCGCACGAGCCTTTGATTCACATTAATGGTCCGAGAATGTACAGAGGGATTTGTTCCACACAAGTGGGGGTAAATAGGCATTAACACTCCCTGGTGACAATGCTGCATGACTTTAAATCCTTTTTCCCTGAGGATCAATGTAGAGAGCAATTGACGGACAGATGCAGCACGACAAAGGGAAAGCAGTTACTAAGACTCAATTCCACACGCTCTCTGTTTCGAGCTCTAAACTGGAACTGGTAACCTAAATTTTAAACTTTAAACTGTAAAATATAAAAACTGTAAATACATCAACTATTTAACAAAACATGCATCACTGATTAACAGCATTTGCAGTAATAAATAATCAATACTTTACTGAACTGCTCACCCTCAAGTTTGAAGACGACTGCTCTGCCACTGGGCTGTAATGCCGTAGTCAGAGCTGAGTAATATAACAGCCAGAGATAAATTAGACAGCAGATGTTGTTCTTGATGTCGTAAATATACGTTAGTGTCTGAGCGAGTATAAGGGCCAAGTAATGGTTGCTAGATGACTGTGTCATTACATTTCTAAAACATCCAAGTACAGATGTCAGGTGGTCCAAGGAACTGGTGATAGAGTTACTCACAGAGGAGTTATGAGGCTGCGTAGCTGCAGTTCGATCAGAGTGCCCACGACCTCTGTTCACCGCCAAATGTGCCTATAGTGGGCTTGTAAGCTTCACAAGTGGAACGATGACGCTATGGAAAAAAGTTGTTTGGTCTGATGAATAACATTTTCTTTTACATGTAATGAGAGTGTCACAGCTCACAGGACATATCTTATAAGACATGGTGCTGGCAGCTTAGTGCCTGATGTCAGATATTGGAGGACACTTTCAGAGGTCTTTATGGAATGTGTACCTCGATGGGTCACAGCTGTTTTGGTGGCTGTGGGGGACCTACGGGTAGTTAGGAAGGGTGTTTTAATGTTGTAACTGATTGTTGTACTGTTCCGCACACTTAGGTCTTTGTATCTGCTAAAAAAAGATTTGGCTCTTTAAACCAGAGTAAATGATGAATTAGAATCACAGGGCTTCATCATGAAAGTACAGATGTGACAGCATTTTAGACAATATGAATCATATGTAGGATTATTTGTAAAAGTGGAGCAATAATACAACTATTAATCTTTCTGTTTGTCTACTTTTATACTACAGCTACAGCAGCATTGTAGTCAGACATCAGATTTTTATGTTCTTACTGCAGTGATTGTTTAATAGTCTTGTACACATTTTAATATATGTGATAAAACACTATATTGTTACAGGGATACAGGCTGCAGTGTGTGATAGATTGGTAGCAGCGTGGTTGTGGCTGTAACGGAGATTCTGGATAAGGAAAGATGCTGACTCCTAAAAGTCATCCCTTCCCTCCATTCTTTAACGACCCAATGCTCGTCTGAGGGGAAGCAGTTCAAACGCAGGGAGAGATGATCCTCAGTGTGTGACAGCAGTCGGGGTCAAACGTGTGTTTGTGGTCTGAGGAATGGGTGGATTTGAACAGTGGATGTTGTGTTGTGAGATGTATTAAAAACTCACTCACTCGCAGGCATGATCATTTCCACAGGCTGTAGAGAGTGATAGATAGTTCCTATTAAAGTTGGGGGAAGCAATTAAAAAGGAGACAAGGACAGCCAATCCCTCTTGTTTGTAATCAAACTGGCTCTCTACAGTGTTGCAGAGTGTGATTACAAACGTGAGAGATCCGCTGTTTAATTTTACATTTAAGGAGAATTTTGTTGTCATTTATCACACCGGCTTCTATTGTTTTATCAATAACGCTTCAATCAGATATGCTTTTGCTTTCATTGCCTAAAGTTGTCTGCAGTGCTCTCCATGCACTTTCAGATCATTTCTTTCAAATTTCATACTCGTCAGTATATTTCAGCACATTTTCTTTCTCTGCTGCTTCAAAAGCGCAGCTGCTTTCCCGTCCAGTCCCTCTTTGGCAAAGAAGTGCTTCTTATCAGCCATATAAGTCAGAAAGTCCTGCATCCACTAAAGGGATTACCTGGACCCCTGCAGTATATCTCCACCTTGGTTGGACAAGTATTTTTGTTTGGTTATATCCTAATTTCCTGTTCCCCAGCCAAATGTGTACTGCCAAATGTTGCAGGCACTCAGCAGACAGGAGGGGATGTGGGGACTGTTACCTTGGGAACAACACAACCTAATGTTGTTAAATCATACTCTGTGGGCTCAAGATCAGAGATCTGAAAGCAGAATCCATTTTCAGAAGTATAGTGGTGCATTGTATCACTGCAGCTGCAAGGTGCTGAAGTGTCTTCACCCGACTATCACCACTTCATAGCCTATATAATCATTGCTCAACACTGTTAAGGAATGATTGTTGTTTGTGAGTGTGTGCATGTGTGAAATTCAGTTTTCTGCAGTGTATTATTGCAAACATATTTCATTTTTTCTTGAAATTAATTCCACCACTGCTAACATATAAACTGCTAATATATAACTGTAGACATGCTAAATCACACAGTAAAGGCACAGTAAAGATTTAATAAGTTATTTATTGAGGTTGATACTAGAAATCTCCCGAACATTTATTGGCTGATATTATTTTACATTACCAGGAAAATATTTTAAATATTTTTTTTTAAATGTAGAATAAATTATTAGTATGTGTATTTTATTCCATGTTAGCAGGATAGCTCTCATTATGGAACTGCCTGCTCGACGGATCGCTGTTAAATTTAATATATTTGCTTAAAATGCTAAGTTGAAATGACAAAAGTTGTTATATGTTTACATATAAACTAAATCTAAGTCACTGGTCACTAGAAAGTTTGAGATTCACAGCTATATATGTCTTAAGGTTAGGAAAAGATTGTGGTTGTGAATAAAGTTATCTAAACAGATGTACTTTCTCTGTATTAAATTAGGCCATGATCTTTCCCTAACCTTAAGTAAGTGAGTGTAATGCGCAACATCTGATAATTTGATGGAAAATGAACATGTTGCTGTATAGGTGCTGCTGTACCCAAACGCCAGTACACACTGAACAACAGCTGATTATAAGCGGGATTTTGAGGTGACGACTGGTTGGACCTGGCTGAGTCATTGCATTGAGGGCTATGCTATTATCTACAGTGTCCTCCATAATGTCTGGGACAACGACCCATCATTTTCCTCTGTAGACCATAATTTGAGATTCTTAATAAAAAGAAAAATGTGGCCATTCCTGTTAGAGTATCTCCAGAAAAGAAACCCAGAAAACAGTGATGGCCATGAATTGCAGTCTTCGAACAGTAATTTCATTATGTCACATAGAACGGATATGATTTCTCATCATGTCTACCATAATGGTCTCATCTGTGAGTTTTAATATGAAGTTTCAACCATAAATCATAAAGAGGGACAGAAGGGGGCTCGGCATATAGGGAGGTACTTGAGGACAGGAGGTCGTCTACCCTAGCTGGTCCAAAACTTGGTTCAGTTGCTGATGTCAGACTGGCTGAGCTTTCAGATCGGCTTGAACCACAGTCAATGAACAGAATTCTGACATTTGCTCTGTTACCTCCTGTCTCACATCCTTGTCTATCAACATTTTCTTTTTCTTTTTGCTATAAAAATTCAAGGCCGTTCTGTATCACAGTAATTGAGAGCAGTGGCTCTTCAACTCCGTGTGCGTTTCTATTAACTAAGATTCTATAAATAGCTCAGTTCTTGGCCTGTATTATGTTTTCACAATGATGGTCATTTTAGATTCCATTACATATGCTGTATGCTGTAGTTGGCATGTTAATACTGTCCAGGTTAGTTAAAGCTACACTGCAGAGATGTAATTACCGTTAAATAAAAGCTGACATTTTGAACTTTTGTCTCATACCAATCTTTTTATCTGAAGCCCAATTTTATTCAGTGTATAGAAAAATGAATTTGCCATTTCAATACTTTTGTAGAAGACTGTATGTCATTGTAAACTTGGGTATTAGGATTTGAAGGGTTCTACTTGTTGTGTCATTTTGATGTTAGAATAGTTGTATGTATTATTAAATCATATTGTTATTTATTTATTTATTCATTTAGAAATTAATCATTTACTTCATAAAATAGTTGGAGAAAATGTCCATTACAATTCCCCACACACCATTTTGATGTCTTCAGATGTTTTTCTCACTAATAGTCTGAACCCCCAAAGGGGTTTTATTTACGATGATATGAAACAAAGAACATCATATTTTGATAACTTGATAATGTCACTGAAATGATAAGTCATTAACTTTGTTGACGGCTTTTGTTTTGCCTCTGTCACCTCTCTATTCTTCAATCAGTTGACTAATTGTGTCTCTTTCTTTGTCCCTTTTGGTTGAACTGTCCTCTTTGCCCTACCTCCTAATGGATCACCGTCCTTGTCACCTTCTCCCCCCGGTCCTGACTTTTCTCTGCCTTCCCTCTGGCTCTTCTGGCTGGCTATCATAGGTAAGTGCTCTGTTTTAAACTATTACTCACAGTCTGCCTCTCCGGGTCTTACGATGGTGTGTGATGCTCAAACAGTCAGAGGTTTAGCACTGGGCCACACCAGACTAGATTAGACTGGACTGAACTGGATCAAACCCTTAATACTCATTTACTGGACAACAGGTTTGTAGGCACACAACGTCGTAAAGGGACACGGTGCTGTCTGTTCTGTCTCAAGGTTACGAATCATTGGTTTTATTTTTCATTTATGTAGTGAGGAAATGAATGAGTTTTTACATCTTATAACAATAAATTTAAGGACACACAAAAACATGTAAGTTGTAATCTACTATTACTACAGTACATAATCGTACAGTCCTCTGAGACTGAAACAATAAAATGAAAAAATAATCCCACCATGACCTCACTGGCTTGGATATTTTATTGAAGCGGTGGTCTACCAGCCAGGCAGCTGTTACAAATTGTTGCTGCTGCAAAAAATGGACCTTTGTAATCTGTCCATTGATATGAAAGTGAAAATAAAATTGATATACAAGTGAAAAATTGTGAGTGAGTGGGTGCCGATCAGGAGGAATAAGCTCATACCTGTTTCTGCAGAGAGACAGTACCTGAAGCATTGATATTGATGTTGTTGCAATTTCAAGCTTTGGATGTGATTTCACAAATTGAGTTTGGTTCTTGTTCGAGCGGTGCAGCTGTGTGACTCATACTGTACCTAGATCTATGATTTGTTTTCTCTTACACATCTATTATTAATTTGAAAATCTATGAAAATGTTTGCATAGCAGGCAGCTGGCTGGGGTTTGTGAGCACACGATGCACACCTCAGAGACAATGACAAGTGTGCATGTAGGACTGAGGAATTTATGTTTTGCCAGGAGAACCAATCAGGATGTTTTAACTGTTGAGATAGTTTCCTACAACCTGTCTCCACACATTAATACACTCAGAAAATCCACACACATGAATCTACGGCGTGTTGTCACAGGATAGATCATCTATGCTGTAATGACTGTATTTGCAATGTAACCTATTGACAGCATTTTGCATCTGCTCCCCCTGGTGGTGTTTGGAGTCTTTATCGACAGAAATGACACATTCAGGCTGTCACTGGCTTTGCAGCATTTTCTGTACAGTTAGTGATGTTTAACACCGGGTTTTTTTCTTTTTTTGTCACAGTAATGCATTGTGTTTACTCCTGCTAAATGCTACGGTTTTCACAGTACTATATTGCATTGCATATTCTTACAACTCATTATTGGACTCCATCTTGTGCTCAGTGGTAGATCCACAGTCAGACGTCTTCCTTAGCCCACCCTCACCTCCCCACTAAGACAGAGCACAGTGGGGCCAAGCTTTTCACCAAAACACAAAATCATAGCTTGATGTCAGTGTGATGTTTCTGATCAATACTCACTGTTCTGGCTGCTCCGTGTCTTGCTCTACCAGAATGCTCCACTAGATGGTATAGCATAGTCAAGAGTGGAATACCAGCTGCTAGTGGAGAGGTTGGAGATGCTGTGTGCGTTTGTGTCCTTGTGTGTGTATATACTGCATATGTGCACTGCATGTCTAAAGGTTTCATCAGATTAAACAGCTCTTTATTAAGGAGAAGCAGAAGTAAACTTTTGCCTTTGTCAACCCTCCCCTGTGATCCCCCTCACTGTGGCTGCTTAGGGGTGAATATCGTTCAAAGTCAACTGTGGAGCACATGTGGGAATATAAACAGTGCTGTGTGTGTCTCTGTGTGTAACCTGTCATTGTGCGTCTTTTTATGTCCACCTATTAACACCTCAGTTGCCTCTGTGCCCTCTACAATATGTTTGCTGATATTGTCCTTACTGAGGCTTTGCTTCAGATCCCGGATCTAGTAGTGATTGTCTAATACGAGGAACATGAGACATTTGGTTCTAAGCACAGGAACAGGATAACAATACCAGACAGGACAGGACCACGCAGGCTTTGCTGCGTGAAAACAATTGTTGTATTTTAAACCAAGCAGGTACCTGGGATTAGTCGAGCAGTGTTGCAAAGCAGGGAGATCAAATCAATGCTGCTTGTTTATTTACAGGCAGTTCTATCAGATGTATCCTGGCAGCCAGCAGGTGTGACGGCATCACGTACTGGACATCAGTTTGGCCCTGACACAACACACAGCTGCCTCTGTGTGACGGGCATAATATCAGGGCAGGAGGGGCTGAGACAGACATGTCTGAAGTAATTGCTCCTATTTCCCAGCTCTCATGGTGCAAAACACATACCGTTTGTAAACTAAAATAGGCTCAGGGCTTTCAGCTTGCCGTAAGAGCTGACCTGTTGTTGACTTCTGTTTTCTTTTTTTTTTTTCTCTGGATAATGTTGTAAATAACCGCCTGTGTATAGCTTATTCAGTAATAAAAGTGTATGTTTGCACAAAGTATCGCCAACAAAGTCTAAGTTTGACAGCAGCTTAAATTGGCTTCAGGTTTTTCAAGTTTTTTTCATACTGGCAGAGCTTTGGCTTTGGCATCTCTCTCAGTAATATTCCCTCTGTTCCATGCTGAAAGTTAGAGGTTTAAAGGTTGCTAATTTACAAAAAAAAACCTAAACCAAGTTCAAGACAGTGTTGTTCAGTCTAATCAGTGTTCATGTTCACCGCAGTCAGAGTCGGAGCTAATTAGGATACTAATGAATGCTTCTGCCTGCTAAAGGTCATTTACTCTAATAGAGTAAGAGGAAACAATATCTTTGTCCGAAAAGTCTCTGCAGATATGAAAACAAAACAAAAAATCTAAGCAAAGTGGTTGATGTAGTTTTAAAGCTTCGACATTGTTATATCACATATTGCAAGTCAACTTATTTTTTAAGCTGTTCTAATCAGTATTTTTTAAAAGTGGATCAGATGAAATTTGTGATTTGTTAGAATAATTATTAAAGAATTTATTGAGAATGGAGAGTCCATGGAGAATCTATTCTCCTCATCTCTTCCCTTAAGCTTTAAGGCCTATTGTTTTGGTTCACTGTTGCTGCAGGCAGCTGTTGAATGTTTATCTGCTAAAGAACAGGAACTGGTGGAGAGCAACACAGAGCTAAAAGGAGAGTGAATACTGGACTGTGTTAACATACAGCTGTTCTCTAACGTGTTTGCTGTATCAGCTTGGTAGCATGTGGAGCCTCATCACTACTTGTTCTGCTGTTTCTGTAGCCGAAAGGAAGAAGAGTCAAACGCTTCAGTACAAAAATGCATGTCCCTAAAGTGTCGTCCATCATAACTCGTCATCGAGTAGGAAATCTTAGAATGAGTCTTTGTGGGTTATACAGTGCCTTGCGAAAGTATCCGGCCCCCTTGAACTTTTCCACATTTTGTCACATTACAACCACAAACATGAATCAATTCTAT
>JAUYWH010000026.1:7191396-7229321 GCA_034779795.1 Ctenopoma multispine
AATCTACCAATGTAAATGGTCATGAAAATAAAGAAAAACACATTGAATGAATTGAATGTGTCCAAACTTTTGGCCTGGACTGTATCTTAAACATTTCCTACATTTAAGTATGATAGTAGATTCTTTCTAGAAAAAAGGATTCACTACTTTATTGGTCTAGTTGAAAACCAAAAACTCAGTCCACTGTTGTAGAGTGGTGTTTTTGCAGAAGAATTGTTTTCTAAAAATAAAGACATTTAAAGACAGACAAAACATTTATTAGAGTCCGAGAACTGAGAACCAGATCCGAAATGGAGCTGGCTATTAAAATTCCAATGTTATTACTGAATTACATCAACTTGTGTGATTGAAATGTTTGCATTTGTCTTAATGTGCTTTCTCCTCTGTCCATTTTCATCCCTGATGCACATTTTCAATTTGCACATAAAAAAACCAGAGTGAACAGGCTGACAATGCGAAAAGCTGCAGCGGAGACTTTGCAAATAAAACATGATGTACATAAAGAACAAGATAATGCCATTAATGCTATGTTCCCCGTTAACTGAAGACATGAAAACTTCAGACATTTATCATCCAATGAGCTATAGCTATAGCTTTCTTCAAATGAATACATAAAACAAACATCAATTCTGTGTTTCCATCACATTTCCATTATGTTTCTTTAATTGTTTGAGGTTTGGTGGAAGCTGAACTTATTTTAATCTCTGTAAGTAATCTTGTTGTGTCCTCTCTAATTGCACCCGACTGGAGCATTAGTGCCACCAACTGTTTATCTCCTAATATTTGTATAAACAGTAGATGAAAATGTGCATTCATTTGCATTTTCTTTTACTTATCATTTAGTTAAACACTGTGCTACATTTAGATGGAAACTTCGCTTTTGTGTAGTTTTTCATAAATTGCCAACATGGTTTGCCAGATTTTAAAATGTTGCATTAAGTCAGAATAAGACCATTAATGAATGTCTTACTCACAGTCTGTGTGTTTTACACTCAGAGTGCTGCAAGTGTGGCTTCTTTTTCAGAGTTATATTAACATTTAACTGGAAACAAGTCTTTACAGAAAAGATGTAGGGGTGCTATGTTGTTTTCAGATTTTTTAAAACATTCGACACGAGATCAGTAAACAACAGTTTCCAGCAACTTTTCATTGGACCATTTTAAAATCAAACTTGAAAAGGTCCTCATTGAATCTGTCATTCCGTTTTACTCGCATCAGGTGGAACTCATGTTACATCAGCTTTCTGCCAGAGGCTAATGAGATAGTAATGAGCAATTTTAGGCATGTCTGTGTCTCAATTATTGTTTTCCTTCTCTTCCTCTGATAAGATCCAACCCTGTGTGATGAAGTGGTTTCACATTCAGATTTCCTTTTTACAGGGAATCTATTTGCTCTGCCAACAGAATTTGTCTAAGCGTGAGGATCTGTGTTATAGTGTGCAGAACAACCACATCACCTTAATGAGATTAATCATCCCAATAATTCACACTTTTCTGTGTTCTGCTGAAACTGATGGAATACCCTCCTTCACCCCTTAAACTCTGCCTTATCTGCCACAACCAAAGCATCTTGCACCACGGGGAATGCTCTGTCCAATTATTTGGTAGCATCTCTATTCTGGCAGCTGCTGAAAAAAGTGTTCACTGAATTCTGGAAGGGAAATCATGTGTGTTTTGGCATCATGGGTGCTGGGTTTAGTGGGTACAGATTTGTCCTGAAGTCTGGAGTGAGTCCAGAGGAGCGTCATTACAGAAAGCCATCTCTTTGACTGGGGAGGCTGGGATACTGGGAGGAGATACAACTGTGATCCATGGTGGATTTTAATTCTGAAATTATTCTAACAGCAGGCGGTGAGCAGAGCTGTTTTACTATTTAAATAGGAAACATGCATATGCACAGACACACAGTCTCTGTGTGTTTCTCACACACACATGTATAAACATTAATAAATATGTAGCACACTGTTCTCCAACTTAGCCACTGTACAAAAAAAAAAATCAATAAATTGTGACTCTCAAATCATGTTCCAGTATACTCTTCCCTGCGGTGTTGCAGCTAATAAAGGCTAGAAATCATAGAGATTCTTAGCATTGGCAGAGTAAAAGTAAATAAGCTAGTATTATGGCCCACAGAGCGTTGAATAATCCCTCACATATTGCAAACTGGTGTTTAAGTGATGAAACCAGGAAACAATAATTTCTGAATTAGTTTGCTGCAGTAGCTGCCACTCCAGCTGCATGTGAGGTGTATACTCAGACCACACAGAGAGGTGTTTTACACATCATTCACACTGTGCATGCTGTGTGGTGAGTATACCGTACATGTGTGATTTTGTGTATTTGAGAAGGAGTCAGGAACAGTTCAAAGGATCATAGAGGCTCCTCGTGGACCCACTAGTGTTTCAGTTCCAGCTCAGCCACTTCCAAAAGCCATCATCTCTCTAATGAAGTGATGCACATTGGAATCGCAGCCATTCAATACATACTCCCGCGGTGACCTGATATGAGTTTTCCTCTCTCTCCTGTCCTCCCACTCTTTAGCATCTAAACCTAACTCTACATCCCACTCTTACTCCGTCCATTGCGAGGTGTAGGGGGCTCCAATCACTTGCTTTCTCTATAGTAGATTAAGAGAGCCACAGGGGACAGCATTGAATGAGGCAAAAAGTGCACAAGAAAGAGAACAAATGCATCTAATACTCTAGCTATTGCCATCCTGTCTCGCAGGAAGGGCGTGAGTTGGCGTTTGAACTGAATGGTATGATTGGATTTGCCCTGTGTTCCAACAGTAGACCTGCCCACCCATGCCCTAAGGCTCTATGTGCTTTCCACTTCCACTAAAAGCATAAAAAAGCAGCCTTTAGGTGTAAACATGCCATTTGAGAGAAGCTGTCTGGTAAAGTGTGGCTTCCAGTGGAACCCTGCAGAGAGGGTGATGATTGGGGCTGATGGGGAGTGGAGCAGAGGAAGTGAACGACTCAGCCCTGCAGGGCTGCATGTTGCTGACGACATCATTAAAATAGATGGATTACAATAGAAATGTGTCCGAGCTTGTTGCTGCTTTTGGGTTCACGTGTATTTGTGGAAGTTATTGAAAGAGCCATACTTGAGAATATTAACAATGTTTGCGTAACATAATAAAGTTACAAATAAGATAATAGAAGTAGCTTAGATCTCTAACTGCAGTCACATATACCTACATACATATTTTTTTATCTAACTTTATATATATAGACATTTATATTTTTCAACACACTCATACATATTTATATTTTAAGACTGTATAGTGTACTGTTTGTATAGTTTTTTATTCTATTGTTTTTAAATTTCTGCTGCTTTTTATTTTCTGCTGTCCACTTTCTGCCGTGAAAATGCAAATTTCCCACTTGTGGGACTAATAAAGGATTATCTTATCTTATCTTATCTTCCTGTGGATCTCCAGATGTTCTCAGTCTGGTTGGTATACAGTTCACTATTGAGAAACTATTGGTTCCACATTTTACCAATCAGTGATTCACTGACAAATAGTGAATTCAGTAAAAGTTTGGACTTTTTCAGCATCTACTGCTACTCAGAGCCCACGTGTCACCATGTGTTTGAAGTTAGCGAATCGAGGGTACGTTATACAGTTACATGGACTTCATTTCCCACACTGAAACTAAACCACAGAAACTAACCACAGATTCTGAGCTGACAAGGAGTACAGCAAGCAGGACAAATGATATAATCTTATCAATAAATAGAACAAGATAATATTTTGCTTTATCTCAAGGTGGAAAGGTTGTACTCTGTCTCCCTAAAGAACAGAATAAAAAACTAAGGACCATCTGTTCGTACCTTTAGCCCTGGTTTATAGTAAAATAGACAGAAATGCACCTTATTGCTTGCAAGCATGATCATCAAGTAAGGCACACATCTGGGACATCTCACACGTGAACACACCAAACTCCAGAAAGTGGAGTTTTATTATGAAAAATGTAGATAACAAAGTTTTGACAAAGAAGATGATGATGTCTGATTCTGCTGTAACTGTTTTGATATACAAACACTTGCAATCAAATATATTCAACCTCCTTAACCTATAAGATATTCTGGTGAAGTGAATAGAGTTTTATGAAAAGGCACTGTATCAACTAAAGCCTTGGTAAACAGTCGAGTAAAGTTTAATGATGCATATTTGAATATTTTTAGAACATTATATTTCAGCTTGTATTAAACATGTATTTTTAAAAACTTTTCTTTATAAGCAAAACGATTCAACCCCCAAGTCAACGATTTGTCAAGCATCCTTAAACCTTTATGCCTTCTAATAAATGTTATAAAATAAAAGTTTCCAGTAGTTTTTCACAAGCTGTTCTCACCTCTTTTTTTAGGATTTAATCTCATTCCTAAGACCATTACAAACTTTTCCTCAAGTAAGTGGTTTAAGATGGAGACATAATTAACATAAATTAGAGCTTAACAGCACTGACATGGCCGTATTACGAAACAATCCTGCTACTCAGAACGATGGCATCGTGTATTTTCATATATATAAACCAAGATAGCTAAAACTACAGTCCTACAATAAATGAGATATTCCTGAAGGTGATAATAAACAGATTGTTTCGGTTTCAGTTCCACTCTATGGTATTTTGTTGCCTCCATCATAAGGTAGTATTTTTGTTATTTAGCATAGCCTTATTGCTATAAATGAGGTAGACTAAATATTTCCAAAATTATGACACAGGTGAAATAACACTTACACTTTTAAGTGCAATACCAGTGGCGAAAGTAATAAATGGTCATTTTTGCTCTACAGGTTAACCCGAGTAAATGTTTTTCCAGCAGAAACAACAATCACACAAAGGGCTTAAAAGGAAGTGCTGCCTCTGGGCAAAGCACCTGTTCTACAGTTTCTGCAAAAACCTTTAGGTGTGTATTTGTGATAATATACAATTTGTCCCAAAACCTTATGTATAAATATATTCATCCGTCCATTTCTTCCCTGTGCCTCCTGGGTGCTGACTGGGTGGGCAGGAGAAAACACTGGGGAGATTTCAGTGAGGAGCAAAGATGACATATATTTATTCACAGAATGTAATTCCCAACCTGTCACACGAGTTGTTATTGTTGTTTTCAGGCTTGTCGGTACATTGCACCCAAGGTGATATTACGGTCTGCATGGACGTGCAAAGCATGGCACGAGTGCACTGTGTTTAACATCCTTAGGCATGTGTGTCTCTGTTATACGAGCGCAATATTTGGTTATTTGTCCTGCCTCTGTGAAGGTGAGGGAATATGTGCAATAATGTTTTACAGTACCTGAGGTTGTAGTCAAGAACATCTCTGTAAAAAAAGACCATTTTACACTTTTATTGGTTTACTTTATCTTGTTTACCAGAATGACCAATAAATCTCATATAACAAGTAGTTACAGTGATGTATTTGTGTGCAAACATACACGTACAAATTTAATTAGGTCAACCAGTTTGTTCTGTAACTTCCTTGGGAGTAACCTCTGAATAAATTCAGTCACAAAGATTCTTTTTTTTCCACATAAAGAAACAACTATTTTTATTGATTTGCTTATTTGTTGAGTTTGTTCTCTGAAATAGTATGAACACTGGACTTTACACTTGCACTATGAACCTACCTGTAAAACAACACATTGCTCCTTTTACATTTATCTTCATGTGCAGATAAATGTTTGCTGTTTTCTTCTTTCCTCCCAGCCTTTATGCTAAGCTAATCGCCTGCTGGCTCCAGCTCTGTAATTAATGCACAGACTTGAACCAAAATGTTGAATAATTTCTTTAGGGCTGTTATCACAGTGTCACCAGGCTATGATTAAGAGTACTAAATTATTTTACTCAAGTAAAAGTACTGTTACTACTGTATAGTGTAACTGTACTTAAATAAAAGTCACTTGTGTAAATATCAGTAAAAAGTAAAGTATTAACATAAACTGTTAAATACACTGAAATGTTTATTAAACTACTGTACTATACTGTAAATGTTACTTACAATAGTTACAGTTACAATATATTTTTTTGTCCTTTAGGACTTTTCCCAGGTTAAGCACATAGGAGCATTTCTAAAACATTATTTTTAATTTCATATCACCTATTAGCTTTCAGGTCAAATACACATAGCACCAAACCAGACTGTTTGTCTCTGATGTGAATGTAATTTAAAGACAATTAAGCACAACTAACAAGCTAATGTTTTCTACACACCAGGTTTACACAAACCAAAAAAACCCAGGAGGAAGTAAATAGAATGTTGGAGAAAAAAAGGAAAATGTTTGGGAGCTAGTGTGATTGATTACCACTCGGCTGGATATCAAGTAAATACTAAGCTCACCAGCTGCAGCAGTTCATCATCGACCCCTGTGAGCAAACCTCTGGCCCTGTTTCATATGAACAAGCAATTATCACTTTGTGGTGTGACCCAACTTAGACTATGTCTACATTAAGCCTGGTTCTAAAAAGCTATTTTGTGCCAAAAAACATCTTCCACACCAGGTGTGTTGGGTAGTATCTGTATCAAAACCCCTCCAAATTAAAACACTGATAGATGGGAAAATTGGTTATTCTCCTCGTACTGAGCATGCATGAAGACACAAGCCAGCCACAGAAAACAAGAAAAAAGACGTTTGCAATGTTTACAGCAAGCAGACTACAAGAATCTGCATCTAGCTCGTTTCACTAGTAAAATGCTGTTCTACTGCCACCACCTGATAATGTCATTGCTACAGAGCTTTGTTTCCCCTGTACACACTACAGCACCACTACGCTGATGGTCTCAGATTTCAGTACTCCAGGGGCCATTTTGAAAAATCTTCATTTTAGGGGTGTAAAGGTCAGCTCCTTTTTTCCTTTCCCCAGATGAACTATGGAGCTGCCTGTTGAAAATCTTGCTTCAAATCCAGCATAAAGAAGTTAATCTGGTTGTTTGAAATGATTTTAGGGTCAGTAACTCATCGATTGGGCTTTGGTAATGGGCACAAAAATTTCAGCAGTCATCAGCTTTGTGATCCAGTGATGACTGCAAGCTGTGTATTTGTGGTATAAACTTGTGTGAATGAAGCAGTAATGAAGACTAATTATAAAGTATTAAAATGTAAAAAGATTAATTATTTAGATGGTTTTGGAGTTTGTTGCTTTTCCCCTCGACAGTTGTGCATAGAAAATTATGGGAAACATGAGTTGACAAGAGTTTTCTTTAGCTTGCTTCTGAAGACTGGTGAAATACTACAAGGTCGAGTGCAATTCCTTATTCATTCAAAGATGCGTTTGAAGCAGAATTTCCCAAAGTGCTTTGTTTGCATAAAGAATCCATTAATATGATGGTTTATTGCTTTAAAACCTTTGACTCACTCCAGTAAACAAGGACAATTTGGAAGTAGCAAGTGATAGATAATAGATCACCTACATCTTTCTAAACACTCTGGAGAGAAACAGTTTTCCATTACACCAGCTGTCAAAAACTGAGGTAACAGAGAAACCATTTCAAGCGCAGAAGTTCACAATCAAGAGAAATGAGATGTTAACGGACATGTTGCGTAGCATATTGAAGATGTCTGCGACAAGTGTCTCCGGCTGTATCCTAAAGTACATGCATATTTTCCTCTGAGAGCCAGGTACATGTTTTTGTCTTTCCACGGCTGTTCACCAAAAGGGGTCAAGGCTCTGCCACATGAGGTTTAGCTGCTCATAGGCAATGCTGTCGTAATCTATGGCCACGTTTTTTCTGACAAAGAAATGATAATTACCCATGAAAAACATTATAAAAATAGAGAATTATCCCAATCCAAAGAGAGCAAATTAATGTTTCTATATTTTCACTGATGGCACCATGCAGATGTTTCGTTGTTCTCTGTTCTCTCTAACGCTGTTTCAGGGACAAAGACAAAAAAAAGAGGACGAGCAATGTGAAGAAGTTACCTTGCTGAGAGAGGTGACTTTTTGTGGAGTGACTGAAGTGGATACGACTTAAGTGAAGTCTCTCTTGCTTGTTCACTGGCAGCAGCAAGAGGCTGGTGATTTTTTTACAGAAGCTGCATTGAACAATAGTGGGGGAAAAAAGGGTAAGGGCAAAATAATAAAAATGGTAAAACTGAGTTCAGTTTTTGATCTCTGAGTCAAATTGATGGAAAATAACAGAATTGTCATTAATTATGAAGGTATATGGCCATAAACTGAAGTACTGAGAACGTCTTGACCTGACAACAGAGTCGAATGAACAGTCAGGAGATCACCAAAACTCATAAAGACGAGGTATGTCTGCTAAAAAAAAACAAAAAACTGACACTTGAGACACAAGACATTTCACTCTCAGCCACAAGTGTTACGTGCTAGTGGTGCTGGCAAGTTTAGTGGTAAAAAAGGCCTGTACAAATTTTTTCTTTCAGTCCATGTAATAGAGAATGACTAATTAAGTGAAAACTTCCATCTGTTGTTGACACTGGAGGAAAAGTAAGAGGAGCACCAGAATCATTTGGAGTAGCCACCATGGATGTCTGTACCAAATATGGCCATTTAAATCAAATCACAATTCCTGTCAAGCTTAAGGTTTCTTTTATACTCTTTACTGCAAATATGTCTTACAGTTAATTCAGCAGCTTAAATATAACATAAATACCTGTGCTTACTGGCATTATGTATTTTTGCAGTAAAGTCAGTAGTGATATAACTGTATCTCTTTTGTTTTCTGGTGATAAGGCGATATGTCACATTGTTGTTGCTGCACAGGTATCACACTGGTTGTTTTAGGGAGACCACCTGCACTTGCTTGGGTCTGGCACTGTAAAGTCTCACATTGTCCATGCTCTAAAGGATAACACTGCCTCAAATGACTTTTGTACATACATTTGTAATCTTGATGAGGTCTCTCGTGTTCTGCCTTGTAATTTCTGGGTCGTTAGGTGCAATCCAGAAACATTGTAAAACTATTTTTTGCTTATGTTGTTTCTTTTAAAGAATACATACTGTAAATGCAAATACATACTATTGTTAGTTGATGGTGAATGCAGTTGTGTTTTGTGAAATGTACTACCTTTGGAGACTAGTTTTTTAAGTCATTTCCTGCAGCTATCATGGTAAAAGGGACAACTTAAAGGACCAACCTTTTTGTTGCTATCGACAATCAGCACTTCCACAAAGAAGTCCTCTAAAACAACTCTCATTATGTTTTCGCCACTTAGCAAAGGCCAACTCCTCCAGGGTTTGATGCTTAGACTGATGAAACAAAAAAAAAAGAAAATTGCTCCCTGATTGGCTGTCTCAGATGATCACTTGTCAGCTCCTTCTTGTTTGAGTGTTTGTTGACACATGCATGTCAAACAAGGTCAACAACAGTCACCTTCCTAGAGAGAGAAACAAATCTTCATGTATTAGATTTTATCTGTGCTTGATCCACACCTACGCAGTTATAAAATCTAAACATACCAATCACGTAATTAACCAGGTAACATCTTAAATACATTTCTGACTGAATGTGTACTATTGAGCCCCTTGGGGAAAATTGTTGTTGCACAGCTGCCAGAGTTTCCGTGTGTTGTCCAAGGACACCTCGTCATGTAGCCTGGAGGGACTGGGAATCGAATCGCTCATACACCCCCACAAAAAAAAAAAAAAAAAAAGGCCACTGACTGCGACTCTCCCCCATATGTTTATATTAGCTGATGTGATCCTGCCCAAGTTGTGGATTAAATTAACAATATTTTATGTTCTTTTGACTTTCGTCAAGTCAGCAGAATAAAAACACTAAGCCGATCAGTACACTGTGCTCTGGACTTGAGACTAAATGACTTTACAGATTACTTGAGTGTTTACGCATCCTGACTCGCCAAATGTGTAATGAAGCCACTTCCTGAAACTTAAGTGCCCATGAAGTGATGTGTTTGAGAAAATATTGTTGACATTTTTACTGGCAAAAGTAATACTCTGCTTATATTAATATGCTAATATAAAAAAAATGTGTGGGAGAGGTTAGGGTGCGAACAAAACAGACTTTGCTCCAGCAAAAAGTACGTTTTGGACTACTTGTGTATCAACTTTACTTAAGATCATTTTAGGAAATTTCTCATCAGTGTCCACTGTTTAGTTACCCTATGGTATTATACAACAGTATATTACACTGCACATGCTGTGAGACCAAACATTACTAAACCCAGATAATGAGTGAGGCAGTACACAGTAACATAATGTTATAGTTGCTAATGTTTTCTTCCTTGCTTAAAGCTGTGCAGGATGAGAAAGCGACTCATTTTCCAAGACGGTGCTTAGGCCTCTCAAGGAGTGATAAATATTTGCACTCTATGAAAGCCTTATGTTAATTACAGAACGTGAGTAATTGTATCCAAGAGATTAGTTGCCTCAAGTTTTACCAGAAAGCAAAGTCACAGACAACACAATATGCCACCTTTTCAGGCATAACAATGTATAATGCCTAGTCCCCATTCGCATTTAAAAATAACGGCATGTAAGTCTAGTATGCCATGCATGTCCTCCATCTCTTCATGAATTATTCATAGACAGATGCTTCTCTGTTTACTTGCTATCAACACATTTGAAAATGCAGTGGTAGTTATTGTACTGGTGTGTCACCATGCATATGTGATAAGGTGAAGTCAGGTAAGTGCCAAGTTTTACTTTTTTATGTCATATGCTTTATAAGAGCCACAAATAAAAAGGATACAACTCAAGATAAAAGGGAATTTTACATCTACCTCCCCTCAGTGCTGGAATCAACCTGGTGTGTTATCATACAGTACAAAACTTTCAGCGATCTAACTGACAGACCATCTCCTGTAACATCTAAACAGACAAAAAAAAAGTAGAAAACATTTCCCTTCAGATTTTCTTGCAGAGAAAAAGAAAGTTGCAGCATCAGTCCAACAAGTATGAAAGGGAAAAAAAGCCTTACAGTAGCTCAATCAGTAACGGAAACTCAGTTGAATGTGTTTATCTTCTCTTCAAAAACAGTTTTCAAAGAGAGGATTTTGAACACTGCAGAGAAGCAGAGATGGAGGCGATAATGAGAAGATCTCAATTTACCCCTTCCCAGTGGGTGACCCCAAATGTATGCTTTACAAATATATTCATATTACTTCATCTAATAATCTTATTTATTAATATTTCATAAAGCTGCATTGACAACAAAACCCTGTGTGAAATTGCGTATTACACTTTTTTTTGCTGCAGAGTGGTGGTTTAGAGCGTCTGCATCATGCTATTGCCATATTAAACAACATATGTTGTGTTCAAAGTAAACCATTTAATATGACTCAACTGAATTTTGCATATACATTCATAGAAATGCCTGAAATGAAAGTGGTTACTGATCATTTGTTCACTTCTATATTTATAAACTGCCTCTAAACCCTAACCCTAAACAAAGGGTTACGACTTTATGAACTCCAATTTGAAGTTTATGAATTTTTAAACTTCTTTTGCCAAACCAATCATCCCAAACTTGTAAATAATCAAAACTATTGTAAAAGTTTAAAAATCAAAACACTGTTTCCTAAAATCAAAAAGATAGGACATGGACAGTTTGACAACAAAATGAAAATAATTATTGAAATTAACTCATTGTCTCTTAATCACCTAATTGATGACTCAACTAAGATCAGGTATTTAGGAGACTCCATCTCCTAAAAATTACATTCCTCTGCAACTAAACTGCAAAAAAGTCACATATTTTGTTTTGAACTCTTTAAATACAGACATATGTGGAGTATGTCGAGAATTTATGTTACCTTGCTTTTCTAAATGTATCACTGTAAATCTGAGCCTTGACAAAGTAGAACTATCCAGCCAGAGCCTGATCATTCAGCATGAGTACGGCAAAGTTTGAAGACTATCATTTAACTTGGCACAACAATTAATTAACAGCTCACTTACTCAAGCGGTTTTCAAAGAATTCACGCTGAGCTCCTGGACTCAGACTCTGGATTTAGATTCTGGGTGCAGGAATGACTAAAACGCTTAACACAGCTAAATGGGCGCTCTCCGTGATTCATACTCACCATCTCAGTCTTTTATCATTTTGTCTCTCGTGATCATTGCTGTGTTGCTGCGGGAACACAGAGTCTGTTGATATGATGCATGTTTCCAGCTGCTGCACCTGCTCGGCCCTACGGCTTTTACCTGCTAATTAGTATGTCTGTCACACTCCAAGTCTGTTTCAACCCTTGCCCCCAGTGACTGCAGGGCTTGAAGAATAATATTAAAGCAACTTTCTAAAGGTCTGCTTATGAACTACAATCAGAACTGACTCAGAAAATTATTATATTCAGCTTTGACAGACAGTGAAACCAGCTACTGAAGTCACACTCCAATAATTTCTCTTTTTATTACTTTTTAAAAGCACGTTTGACTGCTTTTAGTCCTAAGTCTGTTTTTAAATAACCAAAATTTGTCACACTGGCAACACCCTGGTGGTGATTTGAGGGTGTATAGGATGGGAAAACATTCACAGGTATGGCTGGAAACAATGAGATGCTGAAATGCCAAAAGAGGATTTCGAGTCAGAAATGAATGATGAATTTTTGGCTGGAATTCCTTTCAGATGGGATTCAGTGGGGATTTGTTTTTCATTAGTGTTTGGGTTGTTGACTATCCAGCCTCCGTCTCTCTAGGTAGGAGTCATTTGCGACACTCATTTGTACACATCTGTGCGTGTGTGACAGAAAAAGAGGGAAGGCTGAGCATTTTGTTTCTATAGTGAGAAGTCATGACTGGTTGGAGTGTTTGATGACGTGACTGCACATCAGGAGCAGAAGGTGATTTCCAAGAGGGATGAACCGTTTGTTTCAGACAGTGGGAGGAAGTGAGAGAACCCAGAGAACCCGTGCAGACACTAGAACAACATGCGAGTCTTTCTTTAGCTGAAGCTTGTGTAAACTGCTAATGAGTAAATATTATGGGTTCTACTCATATAATTGTGAGTGGGTTAGCATGTTGAAGTGAGCATCAGCTCAAAACACCACTGCACCAAATTACAGTCTTACAGAGCTGTCAGCATGACTAATAGAGTCTAGTTTTTTTTGTTTGTTTATTATTTACAGAAGTCAACTGCTCATTTATTCAGTGTTGTGCACTCATTTTACTGCAGCGTAAGAAAATATTTTCACCAGTATGACATCAAAGAGACAACGTTTAGAAAAAACGCTAGGTTGCAGTGCATTGAGCCCTCTGGGACACCATAGATTCAAGTTAAAGATCACTGACTTTAGACAACAAAAACCATCCAGTTTGTCAAACTTAAAAAACACTTTCATAGAATTTGTTAGAGGAGGGGCTGAACAACCGTGAATCATGAGTAACAACCTCATCAACGAGTATAAAGCAGAGTGCTGTGTCTGTAGTTTGAATTACTTTAGTTTTAAACAACCTTTGTTCCAACCTTTTTTTTCTATTTGCAACAGTATCAGAATGAGGAGCATAATGAATATTTCATAAACAGAATCAAACTATTTCATACTTTCTAAAAAACTATAATGAAATTCTTGGTGTGAAGTAATCTCACTCAGTTGGCTACGCAGATAAACATAATACTAAATCCAATAAACAGCTCATGTCACATTTGAAATGAAAAAAAAAAATAGTACCCTATTTTTTCTTGTGACAACTTCTGATCATATTCACTGAAAAAAGATAGATAGCTATTTACATAGAAAAGATTTACTCATTGTAGCAGCTTGCAGTAAAGGAACAAAAGCTTGGCGCTGACTATTATGTGGCAGCATGAGAGAGGAAGCACAGAGTCTCTTTGCCCTATGCAATGCTGGGTTTTTGAATCTGACAATGTGCTTGAGAGAATTCAATATACAAATAAGTATATAGCAAAACAAGTATATTATTTCTGTATTGTTATCCCTTGCAAATTAAAATAATATTATTGAGCTCAAATGTGTTGGTCCTGCAGCATCTAAGGAGATAAATTACCACTATTACCATTATTACCAGAATCAGACAATAATAGAAAAGTAGTGGGAGCCTCTGGGGTCTCAGAAAAAAGCAAACCATCTTCTGTTAGTATGTGATGTTAAAATAAAAACTTTCTCAGCATTGGCAGTGCTGCCTTTGCACATATGTTTCTGCCATGAATTATTCCTCACGTATCTCTAGCTGATAGTAACTAAGCAACTTTCCTTCTCCGTTTCTTAACTGGGAAAAAAAAAATCTTTTTTCTTACAGAAGTGCAGCGTTCATCAAACTGTGAACTGAAAGTAGGATCAATCAGAAAGTGTAACCTGCTGAGCTGTATCATAGATCACAATGGGGTGTGTTTGTTTGCGGTCAGTTTATATATTATGTAGTAGCCTGAAAAACTGAGTCTTGGTAACTGGACGTCTTTCTTGTTAGGGCCGGCATTTTTGTGTATCTGTGTAAAACACTGACATGTCCTTCTCTCCGTGTTTTTTTTACACTCAATGCCCACCTCCTGCCTCCATGTTCTTTGATGGTTATTAATTAAATTTAAACAGCTTGTATCTTGTCAATATTCACCATAGAGGAAAGAATTCTTGTGTGTTTTAATAAATAATTTTCTACCAAATAAGTCATTTGGGGTCAAAAAAAGTGTGGCATAAGGTTTCTTACTGTAATTTGTTTGTTCAGGGAGAACCAACACCAAACGGGTCTCGGAGTGAAAAGAAGTGATTCCCCCTGTACATTTCAGATTTTTGTTTAAATCCATTACAAAGCAACTTGCTTTAGTTAATAGTTGTGACTAATGTGTCTCAACAAAACAATTTCCAAAACATAGTAGATTTTGTTGGATTATACAAGTGTGTCTTACAGAATTTTGTGAATGTGGAAGACACACTTGTACATTTTGACTTTGCAGTTAATTAAAGTAAGCGAGATAGCGGAGATTTATAATGAGGAAGAGAAATATATGAATCACTTTGTAACTGCTAAAAGATTAGTTCTCACAATGCTAATTTCTTACGGTTCCCCACTGTTTGGATACTTTGTAAAGCGCAATCAACCAGGAAACTGGGGATAATTTTGCTAATGATTCTTTTTGTCAGGTGCCCACTGGTCCCGAAAGCTGTTTTTTTTTCTTCATTTTATTGATTTTTTTCATTCATTTCGAGCCATTCATCATTTAGCAAACCCTTTCTGAGCTGACTGCCCTTGTTACTGTTACACCTACAGCTGGTGAGTTCACAAACAGCACATTGTTCCTCATTCTTCTGCATCTTATGTTAAATAAAATAACAAAAACATCAGAACCAGGACCAGGACACGTAAAAGTTTGACTTTTGACTTCGACGTGTAATCAGTGTTGAATAATGTGTGAAGCACTAAACACTGATTACACTTTGAGTCGCTAAGATGTTAACTCCAATGAAAAACATTTCTCAAGGTTAAAAATATCAACAGGCTTCCCAACAGGGAGCAGGTTGGCACACAATGATTTCTTCGATTCTGTGCCTTACATTAAATAGTGGCAAACAAAAGGATGAGTAGGTGTTTTTGACTCTTGTTACTGTGTTTGTCTGAATATATTCTGCAGAAGGTGGAGAACAGATCTCTTGTTCCATTTTTTATACACTCTATACACTAAATCACTAAATTTCATATTTTTTTTCTGAAAAGTTATTTTAAGAAAATAAAATAAATAAAAAATTTGTTATATGTTCATATAGTACTAGCACCCTTTACCAAGCTCTCACCAGTCCTGTCCTGTCATTACCTGTGTTACAGCATTAAGGGGCTCTGTGTCTGAAAAAAACATCCCTGAATATATATGCTGTGAGTGTTCAGCTGTTGGAAATGTCTCCTCCTTTGTTCGTTGGGGCATATAGAGTTCAGAGATAGGAGGAAATGCTGTTCCCTCCCCTCGCCCATTACTGTAAGGAGATCGTCTTTGTGGATCCCAGTGGTGTCGCGTATTTTCAGGCAATTGCTGTGAGCTGACCTGGTTTAGCTCTCCCTCAGAGAGGAAATGTCAGCTCCGAAAGACTGGAGGGAACAAAAGCTCGGTTTGTTAGGTCTCCTTGATGAATTTGTGATGCGCCTACTCTGTGCAAAAGGTAATCAATATTAACAATGACGAAGGCAGCTGAAACAGTCACAATGACAATACTGTTACTGTAGCTTTTGTTGACAGTTCCACTTGTTGTTGTTTTTTATTATGTGAGTTAATGTGATCATGTGATTGGCTGACGAGCTGCTGTATTGATTAAATTCCCTTTACAGGAATAAATTATGTTGTATTGAATTGAGCTTCTTGATAGTAGGATCATGTCAGGGCTGAACCTTTTGTTTTAGTGGTGAATATATAAATGTACTAAACCCAGTACTGAACATCAGAAAGAAGTAACAACAAACAGTTTCTTCTTCTTTAGTTTGTTTAACATGGTGCAGAATTAATAACGGCGTGCGGCGTCTTGTCATTTCATCTGATGGCTGCTCTGCGTGGTGATGTAACATCTATTTTACAGACAGAAAGAATTGCACCTAAGGTACAAACACTCTTCCCTTTTGATGTTCCCACGTTCCGAGATGATGACAAACTGGTAAACAAATTTAGGGGTTGTTCGTCAGGAAGATTAAGCTGAACTGACTCCACAGCATCCTCTAAACAACAGTGAAAACTTTATGGCCACTTTATGAAAACGCTAAATAACTGGAGGCTTTTCCGCTTGAAGAAAAATACAATCAGGCTCAGATCAGGTTGTGTTGTCCCAGAAATTCATAGCCCTATGGCACACTTAATATTTTTTTCTGCATATTTTTTCCCTTGAGAAACATGTTTATTGGGAGCTGAAAATAACATGCTAAATACTGAAGACATCAAGGTTGTCTCCTCTGTATTTTGCACTTACCTAGAAAATCGAGTTCAGCCTGAAGTGTAACTTATTATATTTACAATCAACCATCCAAAAAAATTTTGTGCAACTGTTTCACATACAAATGTAAAACACAAATGAACAGTTAGTCCAGTGAAATTCACAGTCCAAAAATGTTGCTTCCAAAATAATCTAAATATAATCAAAGTTACACTGGTTTTGAATGATTATTCATGAGCATGTTGGTAAAGTAATATTATAGTTATATTTTGGTCAGAAATGATAAACCGCAAATTGTGTTGTTATTCTGAGAATATTAACATGTTCATATTTTTCTGTTTTCTCAGGCTGAGCAGGGTGGCTGTCAGCTAAACCAAATTATTATGTCCACCACATCCTGAAGCTATTCCTTTCCAGCTCCTAATAACTGTTATTTGTTGTGTGACAAAGCAATTATAACGGTTGGCACTTTTGCTTGTCAGTGATTGTTCATCAGACTCGGCATTTGTCTTGTTGAGTTGGTAATAAGAGGGAGCTGTAATACCATTAGCACACTCTTATCAGAAGGCACACAGTGATAATTTTGCAGTGTTTGTGTCCTTTTTTGCAGACCTATTTTCCCCTTCTGTCTCTGTCCGCCATCTTTTCTGATAACTGTCGTCATGTTTGAGAGCCACAGGACCAAATCCCAATAACACATCGCTTGTCTGATAGACGCTTCTTCTCTTGCATTAAAAGTCTGACTGTGCTTTAGCAGGAAATGTTCTTAGTCTTGCAATACTCTTATACATTACTACATTATTTAATGTAACTTTGACTATACCTTTGACATTTTCATTGATTTTTTAATTCAATGTCATACAAAATATGTTGTCTAAGTACAGATTTATGTTAAATCTTAATTTTGAGAGACACAAACTTGACTGATAGTGATGATAATGATATTTTTTAGTGGTGCTTTGTTTTGTCAGGTTGCGTAATAATGAGTTCTCTTAGGCTTCTTTGCATAAGGATGTCGACTTGACTTTTTTTGGGCATGTTTTTTTCTCATTAGCGCCTCCTGACCCAGGTGAGAGATCCAGCTGTCTTCCTGTAGCTCTAAATCACTGGAGCAAGTGTTGCCGAGGCAACATGGAGCCAAAAGTACAGATGGATCTGACATGAAGCTCTTAAAAACTGTAACTATGCTAAAAGGCCTGTTGAGAAGCCACATGAAGACCACAAGAAGTGTACTTGGTCAGTATAGCTTGTTGACAGTAAGTAAAAAAAGAAGCCACAGTGCTTTCCTTTTAAATGTGCCTCGACAAATTCATTCATTTTATGATCTACAAAAGTCATTTGCAGTCCAGTTGCTCTTGGTCGTGAGGTGAATATAAAGTATAATAACAATATAATAAACACTGCTGCTCTTGTTATACAGTATAATGGTTTTCATTAATCATCTCTTTTTCAAGAGGAGGCTGCACGTCCTACCCTAAAACCGTAACCCTGTGCAGCTTTTGTGCAATTAAAATAATGAATACGACAGGATTGAAAAAGATTGAGTCTACAAAACACTGATTTAGAAATGATAAGAGAAAAAGACACATATGGCTGTAGTTCTTTTTACGAGAGAGAGACTTTTTTTTTTTTAATTTTCTGGTGTAGCCAGACATTTTATTTTTGTGGTCATCAACATGTTGGAGCTGCACCAAAGACTGCTACACAGCTAATGGAGCAATGGAGGCACTTAGAAACCATTTGTGCTCATTTGCAGCAGTTTGCACCAACATCATACTCTTGTTGAACTCATAACACAAATCAAATCTTAACACAGTCTGCCACTTAGCGTATAGTTGTTTTAAAGTTTTCTTCAGTGTCAAATTAATCCAGTGGTGGTTATCTGCAAATCCACTGAAACAAGCGGCAAACAGAGCTGCTAATAGCTTATTTCACACAGTACTCTACCTTAAAATTATCAATATTTTCAGTATGAAGACTCCGAATACCCCATAGACAGGCTTATTATATTCAGTGACACATTCCTCTGTTGATTCATAGCATAAAAGCTTTTTACAAGTTTCAATTTAAGTGAGATCTTGCCTTCGGGGGGTTGTAAGTCACTTTCATGTAGAAGGTGTACATATGTAGGCCTATATTTCATATTATTTCTATTCATTCAGTTGGATCAAAGCCACTTTTAGGACCCATGAATTGAGTGCTTTCAGCTGATAGCCAGATGGAGCACAACAAGCCTTGTTGGTACCAGTTTTATGATCTAGAAAGCTTGTGGGGATGCTTTTCATTTACTGGGCAGGGCGGCATTTAACTAAATAAGTAGGGAAATAAAAAGGTGGCCCACATCATAACACAAATCCACAGTGCTTTGATGTTAACTTGTACTTCATTGCTGGCGTGTACTGTATATCCCATAAGATGCAGTGTGACCAAAACAGTGGATTGAGGGATTATGTTTGGATTTAAGAATATTAAAGAACAGTGCTCTGCATTACAAATATCCTATTCAAAGCATAACTGGAAGCAGTAACAGACGTTGACGCTGAACAGTACATACAATCAGTGTTTTTCACTACTTTAGATTCGTTTCATACCTACGCCTACTGTATAACTAGCCTACATATTCACATTATGGAGCTTCTTTTACAGGTATGTCTTTAGAGATTAGGATAAGATTTGATCTTTTCATATTAAAAAGAAGTGAGATTTAAAACACGTAAAAAGAGGCTATAGCCTTCATTAGCTGGATGTATTTATCCTTCAGTTTAATAAGTATTCCAGTGTTTTTCACCTTTTCTCTCTTATCTTGTCTACACTCGACACTAACTGACTTTTGATGAATTTGTATTCTTGTTTATAAATTTGCAGACAATCCTTTAGAATTCTGCATTATCTTCAAGCATAATGAGAATTTGGTGATTGAACGATCTGACGAATGAGGCATAGTGATAAAAAAAAAAGCTAGATAAGAAAAAAGTAGTCAGTCACTGAAATGACGACGCATATTCAGGATTTTCTGAAGTGAGCTGTTATGTGTATGCCTTAATTGACGACATGGACTGAATAACTGATATATTTGACGGTTTCTATCTTCTGAAAAACGAATGAACCTGACTCGTCTGCTGAATCCTAAACTAACCTTGACATTTGTCAAGTGGTGACAGTGCTGGACACATTTTAATCCACTGTGACATCTTTTAATGTAGACACTCATTCTCATCAGTTCTTTGGTTCTTTAATACAAACTCCCCATCAGCATCAGCTGCATTGCAATAATTAAATTTATACAGTAATTCCAAATAGCCTCTTGTTTTAAAAGCATTTCCAGATTTCTGTTTTGTTTATGGCAATTTAATGTCTCAGTGGCTTGAAATGTTAGACTGGAAATTGTGAAGCTGTGTGCTTAGATCCTGTTTGCTAATTGCACTTTTGTGAGTGTTTAGTTGCTTAGTGTTCCCCCACATCAACAACACTGGCATTTGTGTGTTCTGACTACTTTTTACAAAAGACTATTATACAACTTAGATCGATTTAAAGTTGGGCAAAGTTTGACGATACAAGACTGAATAAATGATAAACTTTTTTTACGTGGCCATTTCCCCTAAAACTAACAGTCACATGTGTAAATAATTATCTCCCAGTCTTTCTCCCAGCAAACAGTTTGGTCTTCTGGTATGTAATCACCTATAGGACAATCATTCTGCTGCTGTCGTCTGTTTCCTTTTTGTACATTTTATTTTATAAAGGGTCAAACACAAAGGTGAAATGCAAAGACTGCAGCTGTTAATCCTAATGTATCATACAAGCTTTTAAAACAACCTTTACATGCTGTAGGCTCTTACCTTCACACTGATTGTGATTTAGCAGGAAATAATGAAGACATTTTGCTTAAGACAATTGCTTCTGTTTCCTCATTGTCTTAAGCAGATTTATTTTTAAAGTTGCATGACAAACGTATGGTTCTCTCTGCAGTTGTTTATGCTCTGATAGTTGCTCAGTGTTCTGTTAAATATGAAATTCCTCTCTGTGTTATGGTGGAGCACAGTGCAGTCAACAAATTGATTAACTCATAGTAATCCCACGGTAGAGAGGACTGACAGTAGACTTTAACAAAACTAATTCACGAGAACAAACTTTTTACTGTTACTTTTCTTTATCCAGCTCACACCTTATTCTGCGTGCAGACAACTTGACTAATAGGTGTTGCTTTGGCATGTCTGACTTCACTTACAGTGTGAGAACAAACTGTTTAATCCACACGAATACAAGGGTTTATTAATAACCATCCCGTCAGAATAAAGAGTAAGCAAAAGGAGAAATCAATCTAACATTTTGTGACGTGAAGAGGAGAGGAGAAACAAAAAGGGGCAGAAGAAAGGGACTTATTTTAGTTGACAAAAGTCAGTGAAACATAAGTTAATTAAACAAAGATTGATATGGAGACGTGCAGCACTTTTCAACAATACCACCTCCTCTTCTGGAATGAGAGAACATTCAGGACATTATATAACATGAAAAAGAAGCAGCCACAAATACAAATATAAGAGTCAAGTAAAATCTCCACATTAGACAAAGACCAAACTACAGTAACAAACAATTGAATTCTAGGAACTAATAAATATACCGTAATCAAAAACAAAGAAGCCACACGTATTTATTCCTGCATTCAGCGGAAACAATCAAGCCCCATGTGGCTACGCTGGGTGTGATACAGTGTCTGCTACACAAACCTGCCATAACTCTTATTAAAATGTTCTCTGACTTGTACCACAGCGATTCTGTCGGTTCAGAGCAGACAGGTTCGCATTTGTTGTCCATTCATATTTGAAGAGTTAAGGTCTGCTGGTGGACCAAGGAGAAACAAACTCAGACTTAGACTCAGGTGTCTATACCCGCTATTTTCTCCCCGTGCAACATACTGACTGTTCGTGTGTTGCCTCAGTATCTCAGACAGACGTGTTGTTGTTGTTATTCGCTTAATCTGTCAATGGTAATAATGTTCTGACTCATGTATGTTAATTGTGAGGCCACAACACAGCTTTAGTTAACAGAGTTGAAGACAGCCATACAGTTTCTGTCCAGGTTCTGATTAAAAGGCAGCTGTGAGGGTGTTAAAAGAACCTTATCAAATATTTACAGAGTGGTTTAAACTATTTCCCTAAGAAACAATAAATGCTGTACCTACAAGCCATTCTCTCTGCAATAAAAATATAACAAAACTATGTTTTGTTCTTTATTTATGTTTTATTCTATATCTTTTATAAGGTGATACATTTTTGGGAGATATTTCAGTATTGAAATGTAGACACTAAACAGAGGATCCACCATAACATAATTCTTACTATACATTACATTGTTTGTTGCAGCCAGGACATTCTCCAGTGCCGTAATAATAACTTTAATTTCAAGCACTTGTTTTAGGAGACTCTTTCGGGACAAAGGCAGACATTGTACGATATTGTTGCACCTAACAAGCTTTAGTTCTTTGCTCGGAAATGGATTTGCTTCTTACTATAAACATTGAAAAAAAAATCAAATCCTAGCCTCCAATTACTTTAGTGCCTTTATGCACTTAGTACATAAAGCTCTCTGGCTCTTTGTTACTTCACTACAGCCTGGTTCTGTTTGCAATGAACATAATCTTGATTTTCTCATTGTAGGATCACATATCATTTTAAAAAAACAAGCAGAAAATCTCTTTTACAATTACGTGCTGCAGGTGTCTGCCTGCCCTCACAATTTGTTTTAAGTCTCAAGTCATCACTGATTTTGATACAAACAAGGGCAAAGTTTTTAGCAAGCTGGAACTGTCATTGTTGCATTAATCACATTAGAATTTTTAATGGCTGTTAAAATGTGTGCATACATAACATGTAATCAATGTGAAACAAGCATAAAATGCAGAATAAGGATGCTTAGTGCAAAACATCTGCAACAGCTGAAGACATAAGACAGTAGAGTAAATTGACACACTGTGCAAATGTGACACAAATGTACATATTTGATTATTTTTTTTATTATTAAAATAATTTTGCCTTCTACTGCTGAGCCTCCGACAGGAGTGCAGTGTTGACTAACTGGAGAAACCATTAGACCTTTGCAGAGGGCTGCACACTGCTGATGGTTTAGTTCGTTGCAGTGAACTCAGCCCCTCCATCATTTTGTTGACATGTTGTATAACTTTACTAATATTGTGTTCCAGAAAAAAAACATATGGCTACTGATTAGTCTGATGACGCAAGACTCTCAAAAACACCTACATCAGATTATGCAGCAGTGACAAACTGTCTTATTTGAAATGATTTAAGGAAGGTTTGGCTACACTGGGAGAAATTAACAGAGGCTGATACGAGCCTGAAACAGCCTCCAGCAAGTTACTGAGTTGGCAGGCAGTGTGTTTTTTTTTTAAGCAGCTAGTTGCTTGTCTGAGTATTATAATAAAATGTCACAGCAGTTTCCAGAGGAAAAAAAATAATTTAGCGCACTGGTGAAATGAAATCAAAAAGCAAAGTCATTTTGATTGTTATTTGACTCTTGAATGAGAAAACACACTGGCAGAAATTCTTCTTTATGTGGCGCCAGGCAGAGATGAAACCTGTATACTAGTTACTAGCTCTGTGACAGAGAAAGTAGATGAAGCTGCTCTCTTACCTCATCGTTTGAATGACTGGACATTCTACATGTGGGTTTCTGTCACGTTTTCATTTACCTGTGGTTTTCAGCACTGGCCAGATGGTTTAATATGACACTGAGATAAATCATTTTTAGATGAAATCTGTAAACTGTTGTATTTCATTGCTGTAATACTGGATCTGTTTTACAGCACAGCTACAACAGCTCTGTGGTAGATTTTACCATCTGTATAATTTCAATTGCAAACCCCACCTTCTCTACATCTCCAGTCGCAGTGGGTGTAGTGGCATTTGCATTCAGTACTGCACTCAAGAGCCTGGGGGAACAGGCCAAAATTGATTGCAAATAGTGCGCCTGTGGCCTTGTGTGACTCCTTGATGGTGAAAGTCTATCCTGAAGTTAGTTGCATGTGGTATTTTACACTTGGAAGTGCTGTAGGTGTAAAAGTAGGTTTGACAACATGTGGATGTTGTTAGGCAACAAGCAGGAACAAAAATGGAAAGAGCTACTATTACATCACCGCTCTTTCAGATACCAGAATGTGATATAATTAGGAAATACAGCAATGCCACGTGTGTCAGAACAAACGCTGAGCTGCACTGATTCCTCTAAGAGTCCCAGGACTTGCAGAGTGAGAGCAAACCTCCTGAGTGTCTGCTGTGCATTTGCAGTGGCGGTCCAACAGATAACACCCACCAGTCCCCGAGATGAAACTCCCAACACTGAGTCACTCATCAATCATACATGAGTCACTTTTGTGCTGTCTAAATGGAACATCTTCTTTCTTGGCTTGTTAATTCATTAAAACCAATGTGCAGCTCTGCAGACACCACATCAGCTCGACAGTTTGGGCATGGTAATTTGACTTTGTTTATTCAACAGTGAAATGAATGATTAATAAGTTGTTTTTTCTCTCTTGCGTTTTTTTTCGGTTTGGTTATAATGGCCTAGATGTGTGGATACTTTTCAGGAGGTTGTCTTTGCTTCCAAACTTGTTCAGTCTTTCCTGAGGCACTATATATGATATGTTTTGGCTAGAACTGGGGAACTAGTCTACTGAGTTGCTGAGAGGCTGCTGCTTTTGAAGTCGGTGCTATATTCAGCACACCTTACTCAGTGATGAAATAATCAGTGGGTGTTGTCAGTCACTGTTAGTCTTTTAGACTAGAAGTTCTGAAACACCAGTAGGGGGAGGCCAGTCATGCATTGGCTTGACGCTGATCATGTTTGATGGTTCTATGAAAATGTTGTTACTCATTGCGCGGTAGTGTGCTATTTTGGAGGGTTTATTTTCCTTCATGTTTGTTTTCCCCTCAAAATGTCCAGAACACTTTGTGCTCCAGAGCCTGTGAAGTGCCGGGTAGTAGTGATGACTATGTCATGGAAAGGCTTTCTATTAGGTTTCCATTTAAAGCATGGTTACTCTGCACATGAGTGTGCGCAACACAAATACACCCACACTCACAGTTAAATTACTGTACATGATTAAAGCTTAGTAAGAGAAGTTTTAAGATTTTAATTTTGTTTTACCTGGCTGTGGTAACTCATAAAGAGACATATTTGTCATCACGTTATATAGATGTGTTGCATGTCTTTAATTTGATTTCACTGTTGAATAAGGAAGTCCTGTTTGCATGAGTTTAACATAACTAAGGGAGTATTTCTGGTAATTTCTGTAGTGAACATACAGTATCATGATTGTGTTCTGTTCAAATTTTAATGAATGAAACATTGCACTTATTAACAAAATGTACAATGCAAGAAGGTAGTGAAGGAGTGCTGCCTGTATCTAAATCCAACCATAAAAAAAGTTTAAAAACTTTGTAGTACTGCAAGACTGGATTTTTTTTTTGTGCGTCTGAGAACATTTATTGGATGTGTTTAGTACCTCTGCATTTGTGACATATCCTTATTAAGCTAATAGAAAAACGTGATCTGGTTGGAATTATGGTCCCTATGAAAGCGTATTTGTTACTGCACTTAAAGAAAAACAAGATATTAAAGCGAGGCCACAAACCCTATATGGAAAATGGAGAAAGACTCCACTTTATGAAAATATGAATTGATGCAGTTCAGCTGGGTTAAAGCCGATCTAGATCATCTTAAATCCTGCTGAGACCAAAGCAGGATTTGGTGGTTTCAGTATCTCAGTTCTTTACAAAGTGTCACATAATTTACATAATTTAGGGACAGAATAAACTAGAGTGATTTGTAAAAACAAATCTCACATTTAACGCGTTTCATGTAAAAATTGTGGTCTCCTTAGTTTGAGAACACTTCTAGAGAAACTCAAGCACATGGAGCTGTTCACTGCTTGCATAACACAAACTTCTGTGGACTACAGCAGAAAGTCTGAATGTCAGCTTGCACAGTTTTGCTGATAAATCCCACTGCTCCCATTTATCTCAGCTCTGGATACAAGGCTCTATAAATAACTCCCAAGCTGATTTTGTGTTTACAACTTGTAATCCTGCAAACACTAAGTACCTGTGGGTTGATATGGAACGAGTAAATCTGCCACAGAGACACAGAGGATGAATGTGTCGTAGTAGCTTATACTGTATGTAAAAAAACTGACTGCAATGAACATCTATTTTTGTGCCTGCTTCATTATGGTCAGGATTAGGGGAGGACTGGAGCCTTTCCCAGCATGCACTCAGTCAAACACAGATGACACAAAATAAGAGTTAATGACTACATATTAGTCTTAAATAAGGCTAAAATTGCTTAACCATTTATACGGCAGAATGAAATAGCAAAAACACAAACTATATAATTGGACTGTGTGGACTAACACAAAAAAAGAAAAAAGAATCTGTACCAAAAGATAATGCAGAAGTAACACTGTTTTTCAAGTATGTTATGAAGATAACACCAATCAGCTGCATTCAGAGTATCCAGTAACTCGACTGCAGAGATGTTCTGAATGAAACCATTACACCAGAGTTAGTTGTGTTTGCTGTTATTAGAAGGTAATCACTGGACTAATAGAAACATGTATTTCACTGCTTCGAAGTGAAATGATGACATGAGTCAGAGCAAATATTACAGTCATGTGGTTGGTATTATAACCATAATGATAAATATCCTAGTTAAATAACCCAAGTTCCCTAAACAAGTTATTTTTTGTCCAACCGTAACTAAACCTTATCCACAATGTTGGTTAAACAGAAAAAAAATGTAAAAAGAAAATGTCTGATGGACAGCAGGAACCCACACAAGAGAAAAAAGCATTGAAAGAACAAAAGAATGCATTGAGGCTCATTTCAAAGATGAAAGTCCTGTTTGATAAGAGTAAATGTACAAAGCGAACAGCAAAGATACTTAAAGTGCAGGAAGTCAAAGTGAAGCAACAAAGAAACTTTGAACCTATGACTATCAAACCACTGGTCAGTTAATCAGAACTGAAAAACGATAATCACACTCAGAGTCGTGGTTAAAGGCCAAGGCTGTACAGTCACAATCCCACCTCCACCCATAATAATTTACTGCCAAAGCCAACCAGTTTTACACACTATATCTGCCCTGCCCTGAGTCCAAGACCCCATAAATCTGACGTAGACAGATGATTCATGGTTTAAGCAGTGTACATTCTATCTACATCTAGATTTAATGAAACTGCAATCCATGAGGGAAATTCAATGGTGCAGGCCTATATCCAGTACAAATAAAACCAAACTTTAACTAAATGGAACTGCTGTTGCAGTCACAGCCGTGTGAGCAGATCTGTGTACACGCTGCAGCTGAAGTTCTGCTCATAAAACAACACTGTTTGTTACTTCAGATGGCGGAGATGTGAGGAGGCAGTCTTTGTAAAGCGAACAAATTCTGTCACAGCTTTGCACAGTCTAAATTGATTTTTCTTGGAAGTGAATAAACACCTTCTGCATGCTCCATTTGTATCTCCTAAAAACACAAATGTAAAAATTCACATTTAATTATTTAGTTACTTAGTCCTTTCTAAATGCTATAAGAAAATTACATTGTTTTTATACCCAACAGGTGGTCCCTTTGTGCTACCATGTCCTGTCAGTGAGGGGGTGAAAAATGCATAATAATTAACAAATGTCACTCAACAAAAAGTTTATCGAAGTATTTGATTTGGATTTTGGATTTGCATGGGAGAAAGCATCAACATAAACCTGAAATGTCATGAACATATTTCTCAAATTGAATCCAACTATTGTATTATTTTATAATTGCTGCACAATGGTTAGCACTGGTCCTCCAGTTTCCACAAGGCAAAATAATGCAGCTGGGTTAATTGATGATTGTAAATTGCCCATAAGTGTGAATGTGAGTGGGGATGGTTGTCTTTTCCTAAGCGTGGTACTGCAAAAGGTTAGTAATCTGTCCATGTTGTATCCCTCCTTTTGCTCAATGACAGCTGGGATTAACTCAGCAGTAGAACTGGCTGGATAAAGCAAACATTAAAAATATAATAAAATATTCCCCTTTTCCTCTGTGAGGTATTGTTAAGTCCCAAAAGACAAGGCCTATACTCAAATAGACTGCCATTTGTGTTTTTTAAGCTTATTTATGGTTAATAAAATACTGAACGCCTTGTCCTTCTGCAAAAATAGATTTGTCTTTGCACTGAGGCATCGGTGGTATCTACAGGAATTTATAGGCCTTCTATCTGTTACGTTATTTTTGTATTTATTTAAGTTATTAGACTCCAGAGAAAACCATGTTTGGACTGAAAATAAATCACTGCACACTGTGAGCAACAGCTCCCCTGGTTGCTGTGCAGAAAAGCATTTAGGTTAATAAGATCATAATGTCATATCAGAAGGTTTAAATAATAAATTAAGTTGCCACTGCTGTGCCACCACACACAGTTATATTCAAAACTTAAAGTGGTAGAATAAATAAAGTATTAAAATTATGAAAATATTAAGAAATAAAACAATGCTTTTTAACCACATTTCACTGTTAAAAGATGGACATGGAGATTTGTTTAAAAGATAATGAAGAAGCCTGTAAAAAATTTATGTTAAGTAAAGGACCTTTGTGCTAAGCATATTAGGGAGTAAAATTAATTTAAAAAAAGTATCCTCCTGTTATGGAACCATTAATTAGTTAACAAGGTCAAATAATCATAAGAATTGAGGATTCAGAAAAAAGACTAAAGAAATTCTGAAATCTGTGTGTTTTAAATTATAATTATAATTTATGATTTTCATACCTCAAGTAAAAATACAGAAATCTCTATAATGTAACAAAGTTACTGAGTCCATGTTAATTCACTTGATATGAGAAGTTTTCATCTCATTCTTATAATTCTGTCTTCGTAAACCTTTTAAGATTTAATCAGCTCTTCAGTCTAAGCTACATTAGATCTTGTATCTTTAAATCTTTCAGAAGAAAGATGTCAGCCTCTTGAAGATCTGTGTTTGACATTTTACTGGAAGCTTTTACTCAGACATTGTCTAGTATGTAATGATTCCCTCACAGATGGGTGAACATTTTTTATTAATTCTTAATTCTAAATTAATGAGATTGCTTGAGAAGACTGGAAGATTGAACCGTGTTTCTCGTACATGTGTCTTTCTGGGGTCAGGTTCGACAAATAGTTTACGCCCTGTTTCCTCCACAGTACAGTATTAGTGAGCTGAAGTCGACACTGACAGCTCTACATAATGAGGCCGAGCGGGGGTGTTTACTTGACTCCAGCCCCAAGGCTTTCATCCACTGTCAGGTCAGTGGTCATCATGTTAGCCAGCGTGAATATCCAAACTATGGCACTGTGTTGTGTTAGCGAGTTTTTTATTTTTTATTTTATACCAGATGTCAAAGCTACTGCACGGCGCACATACATTCCCAGCTTAGACATCGCTGTTATACCATGAGTTCATTCACTTCTGCAAGGCCAAGCATCAGTCATAGTGCATCTCTGAGATATGACCAGTTCTGAGAAGAGAAAGCATTCCTAGCGAATCAAAAAATATTGAAAAAACTAATTCATCTACTTTATTAACTATTTAACACTGAACTGTTTTTTCACTGAGGTACAGCCATGGCAAAGAGCTCAGTCTTTTTGACCTGCAATGCCATGGAAGTGCTTTGGCAGTATGCCAAGCTTATAAAGTAGCTTCTGGTTCAGGTCAGGGAGAGTGTGAGCATTTTCTTTCCAGTTTTCAGTAAGACGTACCACTGTAAGGCTAACAACCCACAGACTGGACCAACAGAATCACCCATAAATGACTGACTAAACTGGGATACGTACAATATTTTACACATAAACCACAGAAGAAGAGGCTCTCTCTCTGTTGCCCCTTTTTAAAATGGGTTTATTCTGGAAATCTTAACCCTGGTATACAGTCACCTTCACAAGTACTAGAAAGGAAGGTTAATTCACTTGTTTGGTGATGACATTTAGGTTTAAGTTGCACATTTTTGACCAAAACAAAAAGTTTCTTATAAAATCAGTATTAACCAGTTAATAGACTTGTTCTGTGATTTCCAAAGCCTTCAGGTAAATAATGGCTCTGGTAATAGACAGTCTTTCAGCCTGTTTTCAGTCTCACACAATCACTCACTCTACTACCCTAACTGCTAAAAGCAGTCAATTTCAGAAAGTTTTTTTTATGACAGCATTATTAAACATGAGTTAACTGCCTTCTCACGTGAGACGTTGCAATTCTATAACCTAACGTGACAGATGAGTCGTTGTGATCGATTCCTGCAGTAAAGATGTCAGTAGATGCTGAATTTTTTTGAAAACATGTAGTTGGGGTGAGTAAAAAACAGAAACACTCTGGACAGAATTGAATTAGATTAAAGCCCAGCAACAAATGTGAAACAGTGGTTTCACACTGGGTGAGCTGGTGTTGCCAACAGTTGGCAGATAAAATTGTAAAGTGTGTGATATTTAACTTTTTCCGATGTAGCTGCAGCAGGTTAAGGCAGTCTTATCCTGCAACAATGCTATGTGTTCTTGTGCCAAATTAATCATGGATGGTAACCAGCTGTGTGCATGCAGTGACATTTGTCCTTTAAAGGTAAAATAGACCTAAACCATAGAGTTTAGGGGATAGAAAGGGATGAGAAATACACAGTAAAACCTCCACAGAGCTGGAGGTGAGTAAACTTTTTAAATTGAAGCTAATTTCAAAAAATGTACGTCTCCCTCATGTGAAATACAAGTCTTACCAATGTCAAACAACAAACGTATGTTCCGTGAGTCATAAGGTTTTTACTCATGGCTGACCCTGACCCCATGGTGGAAACAATTATTATATGTGGTTTGTCCTAAATGATGTAGTAAGACCCCAGGTTTATCTCAAGCCTAAAGCTTTCAACAACCCATTAAATAATTCTTAAAAACATTGTCTCTGTAGCTCATTAACAATAGATGTCTAAATAAGAAATATATACTGTAGTTTGGGATTTCTTATTAATCATTTATTAAGACACAAACTCTAGTTTTCTGTTTCATCACGATTGCATTTTGATTAAAGTGTCACTAATACTGCAAACTATAGCTCAAACTATTGAGAAAAGCTGACACCACACAATGGTACAGGGAACTCTCATATGTAATGACTGAAACTGTGTTAACTTTGGCACAAAATATTATGTTTACATAGGACCCCACTGCTCATTGTAAGACACAAATTGAAATATAGGTTTTCAGGGTCTTTAAAGTAATATGCTCACTCTCCAACACTGTATCGCTTCTTTCAAGGAGAATATCTTATGTTATTCCTTCATCTCAGCATTTCACCTGCGTATCAGTACAACATAGTTATATTCCTGAAAGTATTCAAGACTGAGTCCTTCATGCTTGAAAATCATTGTAAATGAAATTGTGTTGAAAGAATTTTCATTCGCAACTCAACTCACCTCACATAATATTTTCGTGGTGGCCCTAATCCTCTTCCGTACAAACCAGTGGTGATCATCTGCCAACAGAAGATTTAAAAAGTGTTCATATTAATGACCTTTCCTCCAGTTGTTTATCTAGTCTTTCCCGTTCTTTGCAGTCAGTCATGGGCACCGTCAGCTCTGTATGAGTGTATTCCCATGGGTTTGTTCATGTAGAAGTGTGTTTGTTTCGTGAACGGGTGTTAAAAGTTTTGTTGAGTGCTCTGCGAGTGCAGCATGATAATCGCGTCTCCTCCTCACGTCCTTCCCCACCTGTCAGTATCAGTGTCCTTGGGGAGCTCCACAGACCTGCAGCTCTGTCACTGCCTCTCTCCACCAGGTGTGTGTGTTCGTTTGTGAATTGATTGCAAATGCAAAATAGGATTTTTCTCAACAGTAAATCGAGAACATTTTAATCATCAGGAACATTTGTTTTCATACCTTGGCCAATTAAGGGAACATAATAGAGTTTCTTTTGTCTCTCTCAGGTTAACCGCTTAACAGAACTCGACAAGGCTTTATGCTTTATCATTGACAAGATAAATAGTTTGCGTTTTTGCAATCTGGTGAATATTTCTTCTTTGCTTACATCACAGATGTAGACATCTATGACTATATTCACATTTCATCCACTGTAGTTTAAGTCATCCACTATTGTTTCCAGCAGCAGTTCTATATTTTAAGGGCACAAACCGAGAATTTGAAGCCTCTTCAGGCTCACCCACATTTGTCGTGGTTATCTTTTGTTTAGTGTCACTGTGAATTGGTCAGTGATGTGTGAAATGAAACCTGGCTTGTCTCTGCTGCTGCCTTACCCTGTCATGTCCTTGTTTTTTTATAGACTGAATGTAGTCAATAGAGGCTGGCACTGTACAGACAGCTTCTTGCTGATGCAGATCTGCTGCCTGCTGTGTCGTAATGACATCTATGAAAATAAAAGAATGAGACATACTTTACAGCAGTAAGGGTGTGATGTTGTCACAAAGGTGAGAAAGTGCAGCTTTATACAACATGCTGCAGAAACACACTCTCACAGGGGTGTAATTTCCACTGGGCATTAGAGGAAATATCACTGTGAAAATCCAGTTTTTCCCCTGTCACCTTAATGTTTAGTTCAATTTTGTTGCTAAAACATTCTTTAGCATGTTCCTACTATTGTCCAGCCATCAATAAGCATTTTAACCCTGTATTTTGCCTATTAGGGTACATTAAGGCCGCCCTACCTTTTGAAAGGTGCTTTAGAGAGGTGTCAGTTCAACTTCTGTGGACATGTACTGCATCACACTGACAGGTGTTTATATTATTTTTCCATCCAATTTACATCTGTGAGGTTAAGCTAGATTTAACTTCTCTGTATAATGCAGTATAGTTCAACAGCAGCACAGACTGCACAAAATGATATGAAGAGGAAGTCAGTTACAGTGTATAAAAGCATTATGAAGTGAAGCACGTCGTTGGAAAATGGCGACAGCAGGAACTAATTAAATCCAGCCGACAGGCTTTCACTCCGGTTGGCAGACAGGTAATCACTGAAGCGTGTATGCAGACACAAGCAGCTGACCCCAGGGACCAGACATTAACGTGATGAGGAAGCAACATAGCTGCACTGCACTGTTGACAAACAGGACAATTTGGGTCATAAAGGTGAGGAAGGATTTCATGCTTGTCTGCTGTGTGCTTCCTCATCTTAATACAACTTCAAAGAGAAGCAGATGAGAGCATCCTGAGTCACCACAGAGCATCCAAACAACCACAGAGCATCCAAACAACCACAGAGGGCAGCATCTGCAATCTGCATCTGATGAAGCTACTGCATATGGAGCAGGACTAGGCTATTAATAAGATAAGTTAGTAAGTTAACAAGCTTACAATTTGAATTTGCTGTTAATTTGCGTGATGGTACTGAGCGAAGATGGAGTAAAACAACTGTTGGTATAGTGTCAGTGGAGATGTCATCACTCTCCTTCTGAATCTAGTCTGAGTTCAGTCAGCGTGAATTTTGTCACCTGTCACCTTGACACCTCCCAAGCTGGATGAAATCATGTAGTTCCTGACTTGTACGATGACAGTTGCAAGCCTCCTTTTTTCTTTTCTTTTTTTTTTTTTTTAAGAGTGACAAATTTCAGATCACAGGCAACTAATTCAAAAAGAAAGAAGCACCAGGCGTTTTTCTGAAGAATTCCGCTCTTTGTCTACTTGAAAGTAAAAGTCAGTGCTGAGCTTTTAAATGTGTCATTGAACCTTTGTAATTGTGTATTTCTGTTTAGGTTGAGTGTAAATATGCTGCCTGCGTGACCACATAGTTAGCTGGAGTACGCTTTCTGGACCTGTGGCAGCGTCTGACTTCTTATCTTTTGATTTCATAGTTCACCGTTAATCACCACCAGCACAGTTATCATCTGGCCACTCAATCACCTTGACTGTGCTTCAAAACACAATCCCTTACACTGTTTCAGAGCCACTCACGAATGTTACTGCCATCATAACAGCTGTTGAGCATATCCTCTTCATCACTGCCATGCTCTTCAAACCACTTGTGCCTATTAAATGATGTAGCAACACTGACAGTGTAGAGTGTAGACACTATCCCCGACAACGAAATAAAAAAAAATAAATGAACTGGTACTAAAACATTTCCATCCCTCTCGGAAATAACAATTTAAAAAAATTATTAAAAACGGAACATATTAAATAGTCTCATCAAAAATGTACGACTACAGGTATGATTACAACAGCTGTTTAACTAGTGTCAACTTAACAGAAACAGGTTTGTTCAAAGACAATTACCTTTAAGTACTAAAGTCTTAAGTGTTTCTGTTTTTTTCCGTGAAGCATACAGCAGTAACAGTTACACCACCTTTATCTGCAAGGCACCTAGATATATATGTAAATAATTTCTGAGGTAATTAATGTAGCTCTCTGAAGTGATTATTACTCCTGTTCTCAGCAAAACCACTTCAGCTGAGTTTGTAGGCTATAGCAATAACTTTAATACAAGCTTCAGGTAGAACATTAAAATCCAGTAATCCAGTTAAAATAAAAAAATAATGCTTTTCTCTCAGATATAAGCTGTATAATTAGCTTCAAGCTGGTTTGTAGGATCAAACCTTGAACCTAAACAGGCTGACTTCTTGATTTAGTGTAAATGATTGTTCATACAATATGCGATGAACTGCTAATTAGAGGGTTAGTTTCTGTATATTAGAAAATGAAGTTTAAACAAATGACCACTAACTGGAACTTGTAGATGTTACGTAATTGTGTAACAGTAGAGAGAACTGAATACCAAACTTTTTTTGTATAATAGGATCCAGCTGGAAGATATGATAAGAACAACTGCTGCTGACAGGACAGAACAGAAACTATTACAGCGGTAAAATAGCAAAGAGATAATAGAATCTAAACTAACAATGAACACTATTAACAACAGAACAAGAATAAACTACTGACTGGCAGCTCTGGTCTGCATCACACCAGGGGCTTGTTTCACATAGACTTTCACCACAGATTAGATTTAACTAATAGGACTTACTTCATCAGTTCCCAAAGCTGTCTAGTTTGGCACTTATTGCGGCTGAATTTAAATTTAAAACCATGTGACTGATTGAAAACAAATCTTGCTGTTCTTGCAGCTCTGTTCCTTCATGCAGTAACATGTATTATCAGCTTAAAGGATGTTTACGTGGACGTTTTACCTGCAAAATTCAGAGAACTGAGAATGTGTTCACATCATAACACTGTTAACAAACTACAAACTGAGCCATGTTTTCCCTAACAGTGGTTGCACCATTGATAGTTCTATTACAGGGTCTCTGCAATGCAGACCTTGAAAAGTCTTAGAAACATATGTGGAAGTGGCCGGTATTGTCCAGTACTGTATACCACTAAAAGATTCAGTGGCAGTGCACAGCACTGGAAAGAGGGGAGAGCAGCTGCCTAACCCACATTCAAAACCAGTCGAGGTAGAACTTTCATCAAGAAGACACATCTGCTGTCGTTATGTCATCTCAGTCAACAATTTATCTGCTTATTATTTGCTTCAAACTCTGTTTTAACATCTGTTTTGATCTTTCATTACTACTAGTTACCGTGAGCTCAAGCTTTCACCAACGCACTGCAGCTGACTAATATCCAGTGCTCTGGGGTTTTAGCAGGTAGACATTTGTTGAAAAATCCCCCAAAGAAAATATGTAGCAGAATAAGTTGTGATGGTTTGTGATATTCTGTTTTATCTCAACAACAAAGACAGCAGCTCAGATCAAGGATACTCTGTGAACGCTAGGCCTAGGTGACAGCGCATGCATGTCCTTCTTTAGTTCCTAAACACAGTGCATGAGAAAGGTACTGTCTACCAGTTTTCCACTAGTAGATCACAGATTTTACGGACGGACGGTGCAAATTTATGAATTTAAAAGGAGACCTTTTCACTAGAAACCCTCTTGCAATGATAACACAGCTGATTACATGAATGTTTTTTATAAGAACATGGTATTTCCTGTGCGTGTCCAAACTTTTGACTGGTAGTTTATGTTTTTGGGCAGTGTATTTCATAAGCAAGAGACTGCTGAGTTCTTTTAGTTTAGTTTAGTTAGTTTCAGTCAGCTTCAATTTTAGCTAAAAATGTACTTAGAATAGATAAATGAAGCTTTGTAAGTTGGCTAATCAATTCCCACATCTTCTGTTTTACTGGCTCCAGGTTACATTCATTTAATTTATATCATAATTTAACTGAAACATTAATAAATAATTCTAGAACATATCATCCCCTCTGGTTTTCCATAGTGCTTTGGCTAGAGATATATTGAAACTGGCAATTTAATGATATGTTAAAAAAGATCTTAACCCTCGTAATGTCCTCCTGATTACCATATGCCTGTGCCCTCTTGGGTCAAAATGACCCTGCCTGGTTCCATCTGTTATTTACAGCTTATAGTATTATATTTTCAATAGATTATGTGTTACACCTTTAGTCTTACTTAAAAAACACGATTCAGTCAAATTACTTTAGATTTCTTTTAACCATTAAGAGCATAGTATCGAACAACCCCTGTTATTTTTAGAAAGTACAACACAAAGTCTGACACAGAAATACAGCACTACATTTCTATACATTTCTATTCTTCAATCTCCAGCACACATTGGAAGAAAAGCAGTATACATCCTGCACAGGATTCCCCAAGGCTAATGTATACTCAGTTTTGAGTTAAAAGTCTGGTGTAACTCAATAGTTCATTCTGGCAGGTTTGTGAAACACGGATAGCTAGTGCAGCATCCACAGCACCAGCTGTCTTAGATTCAGAACCTTGGACAGTTGTTTAGTATAACTCCTTGGTCCACTAGCTACCTCAGAATCAGCACCTTGGACAGTGATTTGGAGGATGTTGCAGCAGCTATGTTTAAGTTTATGTCCAGCTGAGTACTAAATGAAAGAAAGATTTTAAATAAATAATGACAGAAGAGCAAGCTAAATGATAATTCCCAAGACTTAGGAGTAGGCAGAGTTAACTGGTTAGTTACGGTAAAGCTGAGGTCACATTAGGTGATATAAAGCATGACTGGTTAGGGTGAAGGGAAGACTCCGATTAATCAAAAAGGAAACACATATCAATGGGAAAACTACATTTTCTCTACCCTCAGGATCTAATGCTTTTCAGCATTACTTAACTTTTTTATGTGTACTCTGCACTTAATTAAGATTATGGAAATACTGTGGTTATGCACATACATACTGAAACAATCCACAGTGACTTCGGGCAGAACACAATATTAACTTAAAATGCAATATAAATTTCAAAATTTCAAAACCATGTTATTTTGCTAGCTTTATATGGAGTCTAGGTCTATGGAGTTACAGTTGTGCACTATGTTTACCAGCCATCATCTGCAATCACCTATGAATGACTCAGAGCAATGTCGCCACAATGTAAATAGGAAATCAATATAATGTACTATGAAAAAGTATTTACCTAATTTTTTTTGCATATTTGTCACATGTAAATGATTCACATCATTATGATATTTTTTAAATTGCACAAATATAACCACAGTAAATGCACAGTGCAGTTTTAAAAGGATCATTTCAGCTTTATTAAAAGAGCTATCCAAACCAGCCTGGCCTTCTGTAAAAAAATAATTGCCAATGGCATCCATAGGAGAGTTCCAAAGTGAAAGCTAATGGCTCATCTTACACCTTCCAAAAAACATCCAAATATTCTGTAGATTGATGAGACAAAAGTTGGAAGAACTTTTTGGAAGGTGTACGTCCCACACACATCTAAACATTAAGATTTTTTAGATGTGTGTTAATTTTATATTCCAGTTTATGATGAAACTAAGTTAATTATGATAAATAAACTAACTGGTGAAACTGGTGCAGCTGATGTACTTACTGTCTCAGTAACTCTGTCTCCCTCTCCATGTGTGAGGAGAGTTTATTATAATTGTCTATGGATCCAGACCAAAGTCTTTCCCTGATCCTAACCCAGTGCTGTTATGCCTGAGCCCAACCATAAAACAATTCAATTCAATTCAATTCAACTTTATTTGTATAGTGCAAAATCACAACATAAATCATCTCAAGGCACTTTACAGTGTAGGATTTAAGATCTTACACATTAGCTATATATATATAT
>JAUYWH010000026.1:7229421-7253091 GCA_034779795.1 Ctenopoma multispine
CAAGGCACTTTACAGTGTATGATTTAAGATCTTACACATTATATATATATATATATATATATATATATATATATATTTACAGAATATTGGAAGAAAACCCAACAATCCCACCAGAGCAAGCACTAGGCAACAGTAGAGAGGAAAAACCTCCAGCAGAACCAGGCTCAGGCTGGGCGGCCATCTGCCTCAACCGGTTGGGGTTAGTGGACAGAGGAGAGAGAAAAGAACAGCAGGCAACAGAGATGAGCAACAACAACGAGGAGCGGCAGACAAGGCATTAGGCAGGTTGGTCAGACCAGCATTAAAAGCTCCAGGGTCAAAGATACCTGCAGAAAGATACAGCGTGAGAGAGAGAGGACGAAGGACAACTAGGGGAGACAGAAGACACAAAGTTAATAAAATGGAATGATGGCATAAGAGTAGACGAAACTATAAAAAACACTATAACAAAGCTGGAATTACACATCTGTTTGCTGAACTGCAACGTTGTTGTACATTGGATTTTTCGGGCGGACAAAAATTCATTGGCAGTAGACATTTTATTGATATGTTCAGTATCAACATATTTGCGACTTGTCATTTACATTAACTTTTAAAGTTATATTAACAGAAAACATCATCCGGTCGTAAATATGTTCCCCATGAAAAGTTTAGTTATATACAAACATCATTTTTGGGAGGTTGGAGTGCGTTGGCTAATCTTTCTGTTACTCAGATTAAGCCTACTTTGCTAAGCTATTGCATGCTCTCAGTCCCTTTTATAAATGGCATAAATGTCATAAAATGTTGAAATTGTATGGAATCCAAACTATAGTCTCTGTCTTTGTTAGACTTTCAGTCTAGAAATCATTGTCTCCTCCATCCATTGCTATGTTTTTTACATTTATTTTATAACTTTGTTGTTGCTTCTATATACATTTTCATTCTGTGATTTTTTTTAGTCACAGAATTCGGTTTTGTTTTTTGAATTCAAGTGTTGTTTTTTTCTTGCATTTCGGGTTGTTATACGGTACTACCTCACTTCCATGATACAACCTTCTGTAGGTCTTTATTATTTTACATCCATCACTCATAACTTTACTTGTAGAAACTCAGCCTTTGCCTCTCGACAATTGGTAATGCTAACCTCTTGACTGGTCATTAAAATATTTTTATTCCTAATGTTACCGATGAAGGTCATTGTGTTAATTGTAGTGGCATGTTTATAATACTTGGTTATTAATTGCACCATAATCTCCACAGTCATTAGCTTTCTTCTACTGTCACTGTGCTGTCAATTGGAGTTCTCTGTAACACAGATATCAGACCGCCCTCATTTAACGCCATGACATATGAAGGGAATATTACTCCTGTCTGCCTCACTTGTCTTGGTGGCTCCCCACCCACTAAACGAGCGCTAATGCAAACTATACAGCACATTTCGGAAATTAATTGGGTTTGACTGCGACGGTTTGCTGTGCGATAAATGCGTAGTTTTATCACCCATCACCTTTCACTGACTGCTTAATGTCTCACTTTGGTGTGTGATTAAAAACCGAGATATTATCTTCTGCGTGTGTGTGTGTGTATGTAACCGAGAACCTAAATTAGACAGTATCAAGTCATCTGTGATGCTGAAAATATTTATGGAAGATTGCAGGGTTGAATGGAACAAAGTGATCACAGTGCAGTTCAGGGAAGTAGCAGTGGAAGGCCGATTGCATTAGCAATATGCAGAATTATGAACGACTTTTGTCCAGAAATGATGATGTGGACCAGAAATGTATTGAGCCAACAAAACAGAATCGTGAAAGTGAGTAACACAGACAAAATGACTGGGGTTGTCTTGCATTTTATTAAAGTTGGCTTCAAATAAATACAGAAAAAAGCATTTTCATCCCAAACCCCCACATACATCGACCTTCTCTCCTAATAAATATTTGTATTGCAAGCTTGTTTTCCATTTTTTTGGCAAACGTAATTGCAGACTATATCTTGAGCAGAGAAAAATGGGGTATTCTGACACTTTTGAAAGTTAGTGTATGAAGCTCTGTAGTCTCTATGAAGTGGGTAGATAGCAATCTTACAAAGCCCATTGTCAAAAAGTCAAATTTAGGATTTCATATTTTTACATTTTTTATAATAATATCATAATAAGTGTGTAACCAAAATAAATCAATCATTTCCTCAATTTTATGTCAAAACAGGTTTCTACCTCCCCCAACAATAGTTAATATGGGCAGTAAAACGAACTTCCTTCACTGATGTTTGCAACTATAGGTCTTCTTATTTGCCTACTTTCCAACAAATAGCACTTTGAGAAATGCCATGACAGGAATGAGAATCTCCACAGACACATGGTTTCGATAACAGTGTTGCCTTTAGCGGGGTGGAGCTTGGGCCCACTTGGACGTAGCATTAGCTTCTAATGCTGGCACTATTTGCCTTATGGTGACTGCTGCTGTGTCAAATTCTCCTCTTAGTTTTTTCAATTAGTAGCGAGGCTTGTGGTGCCACTGGCATATTTTATGATACTGCAGTGCATTTAGAATGCAAGCAGAATATAAATGTCACGCAGTATTGTACTGTAGTCAAATGTTTTTTTTTTTCAGTTTGGGAATGTTGTGGATGGCTTGAAGCAGGAATGTAGTGAGTGTGCAGGAGAGGGATGGCTTCGATTCAGAAGCATATACAGGCTGGAGGCACAGCAGAGCAGAGAGGAGTTACCTGAAAAGGTTTCTTTTTTGACAGCTTTTAGTTGTATTTGGGCAGTTTTTCTTGCAGAGTTGGATCTTTGTCTCTCACGACCTGTGTGATGACCGAAGGTGATGAAGCGAGAGAGTCCTGGCCCCATGTTAATAACCTCAGCATCTGGATGATCTTGGACCATGGTATGGATATTCTGACATGCTACTCTCTCTGCTGGGTCCTGGTGAGGTGTCCAAGCCCCAGAATAATTTTTTCCATCTCAGTGTCAGTGCAAAGCATGAAAATGACAGAAGGCAAAATGACCTTTCTTCTATTTATCCTCTGATATGACTAAGCGACCATTTGCCCAGTGGGAACTAAACTACAAATAAACAATACAATACTTTCCCTCCTTTGTGTTGTTAATATGTAAGGTTAAAGTGTTTTATAATCTCATATTAGAAGGAATAATAAAGGATCATTAGAGCCACAAAAAGCCATGACATTTCAATAAAACCCATTTAAACTGAAATTCAGTTTAAGTTCAAATGGCCTGTTCCTCTTCTTTCAAATGGTGTTTCATGATTCATTGCGAATATTCTTTAATCCTAAACAGAAAATGACAGTGAAAAGCTCACAGATGAAACATATTTCTGTGAAAAAGCACATTCCTTATTTGCCCATGAAAATGATTATTTCGTGCCAGGTATTTTTATTTTATTGTACCAACCCTCTGTGTGAAAGCATTCGCTTTCAGAAGACACTGTATCTGACACTGTTCCCGGCCTCTCAGGATGCCAACAAAAGGGCGTGAAAGTCAGGTATGTTTGGTAAAGCTATCAGAAACACACCTCACAGTAACACTAGGAAAGGGCTTGAAAGATTGATAATCATGGAGGCTGAGCACCCACACCTCCCTCCCAGTGGCAGCAGTGACCTCAGGGCTTAGCGAATGTTATCTGTCAATTAGATCGACCACAGTGACAGTCAGTAAGCTCATCTCTGTCAGGACCCGCTTCGCCATGTTTACAAGCTCACACACGACAAATATCACTCCTCAAAAGCACACAAAGTATTGTCTGCAACCTGGTGTCATTTTTATGTGCATGTTATCTGTGTTTGGTTTCATTCATCCTTCCTTCAGTTCTGACCAGTCTCACTGTCTCTGCAGCTGAGAAACACCGCCATACACCACCATACACCGCCATACCGTTTCTGTAATCGAATTCTCTGGTGGAAACGTCACCCAGTGGAGTGTGTCTGACTTTGTGTTTTTGATTGTTTAGGGCACAGGTGAATCACACAATTCAGCTTGAAGACTGACGAACATGAGGCGAGATTAGACACAACTCACTGTTGACTTTAATGGTGATTATTGACAATCTGACTAATTTTAAACCATCAAGTTTTCACATGTCATGTTTCATAGACTCAGTTTCAGACTACAATAATTAAAGCACTAAACAGGCATAATTAGGTTTTGGTATTCAACATTCTTAAGAGGAAGTGACCTCAAGTCTTTCTAGCCTTAAGGGATGCTTATATGAGTCAAACATAACAAGAGACAATGTTGACAGAAAAATGCTGCAACAAATGTTTCAGACTAATAAAACCATCATTTTTACCTTACAGCAGAGAAATACTAAGGTGAGGCAACCCCAGTAATTTACGTAGCTGCTGGAGAAGCCAGACCTTTTAATGAAGAGTAGAGAGAGACTCATCCATCAGCTTCACACAATGTTGTACCTCTACAATGAGGTAACAAAAAACTCTGGGGTTGGCAAACAGGATCAGTTCTGCTGGCTGGATCGCCTTTTAGAGGAAATACTGCTATACATGTGCAGTCCTCATTCAGTTCACTGAAGGCATCACGAGTTCAGGAACAAAGACTTCAATTAAGTGGGTGTTAACAAATGTAGCTTTTAACTTGAATGCAAACTTTATATTAGGAATTGTTGAGTTCAGTTATTCTCCAATTCAATTCAATATAACTTTATATATATATAGCGCCATATCACAACAGAAGTTGCCTCAAGGCACTTTACATTGTAAGGTTTAAGACCTTACACAATATATAATATGATAAATAGTCTAGTATGGAAAATTTCTGCTGGTCAAGAACAATCAAATGTTAACTTATGTTGTATTTGTTGTAACTGAGCAGTGTTGCCCTTTAGATTTATAACACCAGAATTGTTATAAAATCCTCATGTGCTGTTCATTAGTGTTCACACAAATAGTGATTTATAATTAACATAAATAAGCTGGCTATTCACAAGCAAAGTATCATTATGAACAGCTGCATCATAATTTAAGGGTTTATTTTTACTCCTCTTCTATCTTTTCTAAAAGTAATTATAAGTCACATTTGCATATTTTTTTTATGCCTACTCTTAGTGACACTTGTTAGTAAGGTTAAGCAGTTTTCTTGAGATCTTACGTCCAACAATGTCTCTGCCTTCTTCTCTTTACTGCAGCTGTAACGCCTACAGTTTACCTACTTATTTAAAATGCATAGTGTTCCTATAATGGGCATTAAGGACATTAAATAATGAAACTAAAATTAAATGGCCATTGTTTAAATCTCACGTGTAATGTTATTAAATTATGTCGCACTGAAGAAGATATTTTTGTCACATGCCATATATACTGTATATCCTGCTGATTGTTATTTTGATTTACTGATTTGCATATTATTCCCTAAAGTGCTATCGTCTTGGTTGTTTTTAATGTGTGTTGTGTTAATGTTGGCAACAGCAGACTGGACAAGGCTGTAATGTCAAAGCTTTGATAATTCCTCGGTGTTATTCATCAGATTAGCATTGCGATTTGTGGCTTCGCTCAAAGCTGTGCCCGATTCTGGAAATCATTCCCGCAGCTGTAGAAGCTTAATGGCGGTGCTTTCTCTATAACATTTTAAACGCACGCACATGTTGCTCCATTGTTATCTCCAGGCGCAGCAAGTGAGGGGGTTTTAAGCCGAGTGCCCCGAGCCCTTCACTTGAAAATGGATCCAACTGAGCAGAAAAGTGCCTCTCTGACTGGCACTCCCAGCAGTTGTTGCAGTAATTAGCTCTTTTGCTCTTTCCCACTCACAGCTACGCATTTTCAGCATCTATGACTTTCCCCACCAGGCCTCTAAATCTCTCAGGTGTAGACAGTACCTGATGAAATGAGAGGCTTATCTTTGTCTGCAATAAAAGCGATACATGCAAACCACCACACAAACAACAAGCAATTATTTTCAGTAATGCACATTAGACCCATAGAATTAGACTCTAAGCAGAAGACGTTGCTAAAGCTCCAGTTCCAGAGGAAGAAAAGAAGAAGCAGAGTTTACATCATGCACATTGTTGTGTAAACCCACTTAATGTAGGAGAATGGCCTAAAAGGGTAATGATGGAATCAATATAAGATGCATTTGTCTGAATTGAATACATTAAGGACAGTACTGAATTATTTGTTCCATTTGCAGGTTTTTTTTCTTCTGTTCTGTTTCTTTTCAGCTTTCTGTGAGTGCAGTCTTTTTAAAGAGCACTTTCTATCATGCTTTTTGAAAAATACCTACAGATGGATTTTATAAATGCAGCAAGTGACTGTGTTTGTTTTTTGTTTCGGTAAATAATCAGATATGAGCAGTAGGACATACTACAGCTTGTTTTGGCCTGTGCCGACCTCGACATCTGTTGCAGATATGCGAGTTTAGCCACGTGCATGCAGGGCTGACCGCATGGAAGCAAAGCTACCGAAGCATTTCAGTGTTACTTGTCTTCCAGTGCGCCATACTGTATCCTCCCAGAGTGCCTCCCGCCACATGGTCACGCTTCTGTGCTCAGCTGTGAGCGCAGCATGATGCTCGCCTCTCTTCACTTGGTCAGTCCTACACTTAAACCTCTAATGGAGAAAAATTCTTCAAGATCCCAGTTAAGGGGTGATAAGTAATGCTGTGGGTGTTAGTGCTCATGCATGTAATCACACATGATAGGTTCATGTGCAAGATATGAAGTGGGAGGAACATTTCCCCTGTGAGCTCCTGCTTTCTTCATTAATATACCAGAGTGGATAATGATTCGGAGAAGATTAAGACTCCAGAGGCCAAATCAGGACTATATATTTTTTTTTTTCCCTTTCTTGCTCTCCTCTTCTGACTAATTATTCTTCTCACGAGGCCTTAACACTAGATTTCAATATATAATGATGCTAATGGATGTTAACCTTTATAGCTGGTGACTACTTAAGCAAAAGTATTTATTTATACAGTATACATATATATTTTTCTTTTTTCATCGTCAAAAATGCAAATCAATACTTTCTGCAGTCAATACTTTCTGACTTCTCTCTCTGTGGCTTTCATTTGGTCTTCACCAAGTCTTCCTACCAAAGACATACAGGGCCTGATTTAAGGTGCAAAGGTTTCACCTGCGACTCTGCAAAGTAAACCATATGTTTAATCCACTTTAATGCAAGAGGGGATGTATATGTGTGTGCGGGTGATATGGCCCTGATATGATCTTCTGACTCTGGTTTCTGCACACCCAGTTGCGCTGAATGAGACCAAACGTGACTTTTATGCGACTGCTGGGTTCTCAAGAGTTATAGAGATCTTGCCATATGGCATTGGCTCATTTAAATATGACCGCCCCCATCATCTTTGCCCTCCATCATGTTGTCAATCATGCAATTTTTCTTAGTTCACCAACCGCAAAACATCCAACAGTGAAATGCGCAATTTTCAAGATTGCACATGCAATTTAGTACTTGCTGGTTGGGCTCTTAGTGTATCAGAATTAGCTGGCGTTCCTGTGACTCACACTGTGACTTTTGTGATTACCTGTACTCTGTGGAGGCTACACGTCATTTTGAATTATCAACATTCAAGCCAGAGAAACTTCTTGATTTCATCTGCATAACTACCTATTACAATCCTGAAGAGGTCAGACTAACTCATCTCAAAATAAAATAATAAAGAAATATGTTTATTCTTATTTATTTATTAATTTTTTCCTATGCTATTTAATCATGTTGCAACCCTTAGACTCTTTGTGTGATCTCTCACAGTGAGTCCTGACCTTTAAATCAGGAGCCACTGCTGTAGGAAAACATGACTGGGTGATTTCATGTGTGCTGAATAATTGTATCTGCTTCTTCACTGTGCTGCTTTTCCTGCGGGGAAAGACAACATTGTTCAGCTTTCAGATGATTAAAATATCGCTCCTTCCATATTTGAAAGCCAGACCTCATCTTACTGCCTATCCATTGATTGATATGGACAAAAATCTCAGTTAGCATTTTGCCTGTCTCAGCACGAGGCCTTGTGGCTGTCAGATGACTTGCCTGCAGTTTTCAGTCATTCTCTAGACATCATTGCTGAGTCTTTCTTTTCTGTCAGAGGCATTTAAGCAGCATTTGTGCTTTTGCTTTTATCACTATGAGAACGCACTTTTGGTGCTCTAACTGTTTCACAGTATGTTTCAGAAAACGTGTCCATAGAAAAAAAGATGACCAACAACATTCAGTAGAGGAAGCAGTAGATCCTCTGAGCTATGTGTGCTTTTTTGTGTTTTCTGCTTTTCAGATAAATGTTTTTTTTATTTGGTAATCAGTCTTTTGCTTTTCCTGAAGAACCAACAATTGAATTTTCTTAAACTTCTTCTGAATTCCTTATCTCTTTTAAATAAACAAAGGTAGAAAAATTGGCATTTGATTTTGGTCTGTATCTGTCAGTATGCTGCAAAATGGCAGAACAAATATAGTCACTGTGGTTTAACAGCAATCCTGTTTTATCGGTCTTAAATCATGCAGCGTGTCTTTCTTTGTCCAACACATAATATGTTAGCATAAAAACACTCACAATCTTACTGTTGCAAGATACAAATATTAAAGGTTAATTCACAAAGTCTATATTTGTGATTGTATTTATAAAATGGACTCAACCAAAAGTGGCACACAAGGGGACAGACAACAGTGTCTCCTTCTGTAACTGACAGATGTTAATATATTCTTGAGAAAGGGTTTGTAGGGGAGCAGGTTTTTGAGAACTTGGTGTAGTGTTGTTTCCTGAAGGCCAACAACAGATTGCAGGAGCATATGGTTCAGTCATGTGGTGATGGTTAAGTAAAGTCTCCACCGGCTGCACAATGCAAATAGCACGACAGCAACATGAATATCCTCCATCAGCATCCGTACTGGTTCTGCCAAGTGATGTTTCTATTGCTCATTTTAAAGCGTTGACAGTGTCTAAATACAATCAAAACTCAGAAATGATCACTTCATTCATGTTCTTTTTATATCAGTCAGTGACTTTTTGGAGAAGCTACCACATATACAAAGGTGATCATGAATATTCAGAGTGTACTTAAATTCAGTGTTTTCTAACTTTCCTTTTGTGCTGTACTTGAGTATTTCCATTTTGCTGTAGCTGTGTTCTACCCCACTACTGCTTTTCAGAGGAAAGTAGTGTTGCCCTTAGGTCAGCTGTTTTCAGCAAAAAGTCTGGAGAAGTCCACAGGACACAACCTGCTCAGCACCAAAACAGCAAACAGATAAAGCTGGAGACTGGTTGTTGGAGCCTCAAACAGCTAGAGTGACTCACAAAATGGTAGAGACTGAAAAAGAGCTAGAGTTATGCCACATAAACGTTGTGTGAATGCATGTACAGTATCAGTATGTTTTTCCACTTTGTTTCTGTTTCCCCCAAGTGTAGTTATTGCAGGTTTGAGGCATTAGTATTAACAAACAATATCATAACATGCTTATCATTCTAACAGCATAAAAAAGATTCTTACCGGCTGTGCAGAGTCTCACTCTTCTAGATTAAAGTGCTGTGTAACTGGCCTTGCTTCAGGTTCTTGATAATGACTTAACCTCTCATTCGAAAGGCCTCTTCAGTTCTGACTTACTGAATGGGAGTCCTTAGTACTTAAATTCTGTGGAGTTGTTTGCATCTTGAGAACTGTGGAGGAGAAGTGGTGAAATCCATCTACATAAAACTGGAATAACAATTCATAAAGAGTCAATGCGGAGCACACCACTTATCAGCCACTTACAAGAGAGCGCTGACATCCCTCCTCAGGCAGTTTGAAAGACATTCACACCTGGACTCATACCACTGAAACCAGGCGGGGCACTCATGTGACCTCTACAACCTCAAAGTGTTGATGAATATCAACTTCCAACCAGTCAGTTAGAACTGAACAGTTCTTTTGGATGATAACGTTCAGAAAAAGGCCAGTTACCACCAAATAACACGTGTGGGGGGAAAAGCCAATCTGTGCCATACTGTAAGTATTTAGACACATTTTAGTATGTTAAAGAATCCTGGCACCAATTTATAACCTTTAACCAAATTCCAGAAGGTCTGTAAATGCTACCAAGGATGTTTTTGACTTAGTGTCTGCCAATCAGTCTGTATAAGGCATCATTTAACTCTGCCCTTTGAGTTTCTCTCAGAAAATTTCCAGTTTAATTGCTGAGCCCTCCTCACTGACATTAGTGCGTTTAAATAAATAATCAGCCTTTTAAATGTTGTTATTCAGAGCCTTCAATTCCACATTGAGCATATGGAAGTTTAAGTAATCACTTTTAAAGACATCATAGACATCACTTTACAAACTCGGAAACATGTCTGCTGTTCACTTACTGAACCCAACCGACCTGGAATGAGATTTTTTTTCTCATCAAATTACTATTTTCTCTAGATCAAATTACTATTTTCCTTTTTTTTGTGAAAGTAATCTTTACAAAGTAGAGCACACACAGCCACCCACACCACAAAACTTGTCTTTCACACTTGTAAATGTAACCATGGATTTCATTCTCTCAATCATTTTAGATCTTCCTTGGGGGTGACAGGCACACCCTATTAAATTTCTTCCGTTTTTTTATGAAGAAAAGATGATTAAATGCAGAGCCACGGCTCTTATGTCTGTTTTGATGAGATCAAAGCAGCTAGACCACTGCTTGTGAAACTAATTCAGCATTCAATGCAGGGTACTCTTAGAAAACGAGGCCACCTCACTTTGATGACTAAACCATTTCTCTACCACTATTAATCTCTCGAGATTGACCTGAAACGCAAGAAAGGTATGGCTACATAATCTATGTCAGCAGCCATGCGTGTGTCTCCCTATAGGCGGATAAAAAGAGAATTTGCTAAATTGTCCCTTTTGCATCGTTAATTCTGCACAATTTTCACTTTCCTAGAGGTTGAGCGTTTGCTTCTGAGGACCTTTCTCCCCCTTCTGGTCAGTGTGACGATAAAACATGTTTTGCAGGGCACTTAACAGGCATCTGTATTTCTTCATCTTACATCAGTTTCCACTTTATTCTCTAGAGAAGGTCCTGCTCACAGACCTTTTGAGAGGACTTTGTACTTTTTAAGGTCACAATGTAAGTCCAGGTAGGTTGCAGCACTTCTGGACACGTCCCTCCTCAAATCAGCTTTACTTTCTCTCAAGCTTAATTAAGTCATTAACTTAGCCTCACAATGTAGAATTCTCTTTATCCTGTCCTCTTGTTACTGGATCTTTATTACCAGTGGAACTATAATCTTTAGCACCGGCACACAAATCCTCCCAGCAGAGGCATTATAATGCTTTGTTAGAAGGCATAAGTAAAATAATGATTAGCTTTGACACGACTATATGTGAACTTCCATGCGGCTTTTTCATTATAGGGTCATAATTACTGCTTATAATCAGTAGTAGAATATCCAACAGCTGTCCCTTTAATATGCAAATAAGATGGTCACAAATGAATGTCTGTGGAGCTTCACAGAACACATGCTATTTTCCCAGTAGTGATGAATCACACTAAACTGAGTTGCAATATATATTCAGTTGGATAGATGATGGCACACTGGACTTAATTCAGCTTTGTGCAGTAAATCGCAATGGCAAAGAGTGGACATACACTGTTATTCACATCACAACATAAATGTATCTGAGAGCAATATGCAGATATGAGATACAGAAAATGGTTGTGTATGCGTTATGTCCAAATAATGGAGCGTCTCAGAGCAGTGCGTTATTGCATTTAATATCATGGCCACTTATCAAAGGAAGAAAAGCACTTCAGCAGCTGAAAATATTCCTTCATAGACTTTTGGATAACACAAAAAGTCTCTTTGTATTAACAGCTAGTGAGTTTAACAATTAACTAATTTACATAGCATAATGCACCAGGATTGTTGCTATGGTTACTTGCAGGCATTGATTAAAGCAGTGGTTAAACTATTGGACTGGTAGAGTGTTTGAGGTGCTATTTTAAAGTGCCATTTTAATATGTGCTAGTATGATTGTGAGGACTCTCCTTGACATCTTGCGTTCTCTAGCACCGTGCCTTAGGCTTGACTTACAGCTAATTCTAACCCTGAAACCAAGTGTCCATATAAAGTTGTTAGGACCAGACTGTGCTCACAATGATAATATTAAACAAAAATTGTGCCTACGACCAATGGAACATGTGTATAGACGCGTCCCCTCCTAACCAGAGGACATGCACTTTCTGTACCATGGTATAAATACAGACAGACAGTAAGTAAATGCAGAGTAATAATCAAATGTTTGTGTAACTTTGATAAAGTAATTTCAACTGACACTGATCATTTGGTATTAGTGAGGTTACTGCTGCAGTTGTGTACATAATATTTTGATGTTAACCTGATGAAGACAATTCTCTGAATATGAAATTGCTGTGCAGACAGCATTGCCCCTCGGAAATACAACTTCAAAGCAGAAGCTAATAAATATCCAAAATGAAAAAAAAAAAAGTAGACATGATTGAAATGAAAGACCTGAAGAGAATCATAATTGTTGTCACGATATTCAGACACTGCAATCGAGTTGCTTGACGATGGATGCCAAAATGTTTCCTTGGGAAAACACACAACCCTTAACCTGAATCTAAGGATATGAAGGATATAAAAGAATACATAGGCAGTGTTTCTAGTGTGGCTGTCACATGTTCTACTGACCCGCACCTGCACAAGGACACAAATACAACACACCAGCAGCATGACATTAATACAGATTTCCTGTATGTACTACTAGAAAAACTGGTTTGCTCTGTTGAATGAAAGACTAGTAAATATTATAGAATAGAATATATAATCGAATAGTAAAAATATTTTTTGATGTTAGTCAAAATGCTACATATTATTGCAAAAGCATCTATCAATATTCCATATTGACATTGTAAAAAGGTACAAAGGCATAAATGATGTAAATGATGCAGGTTTCAAAACACAGAGGCTCTGCAAATGTTTTATGAGATCACAGCTGATAGATACAGAGTGTTGTCAGATACACTAATATAAACAACACTGATATAAGAATAAAATAGGAGATTGTCAGCTGATGTTTTTTTACCTGAATATAAATTCAAATCATTTTAAATCCTAAAAATAACCTTTGAAAGTTTTTGACATTCAGTTTTGCTATTGAGCTGTTTTCTCTTACTGGGTCCTCGTTTTATTAGTGTCATGGAAATGCATGAGGATGCACGCGCACATACACATCAATGCGGGTGACAAGACTCACATTACTGCCAACCTTGCAGATGGCACTAACGCACCAAGAAATGCAAAGAAGAAGAAAACTGCAGGCTAGTAAACAAATATAAACAATCACGGATGTAAAATACTTTTTAAAAAATCTGCTTTGCAAATGTTTAATGAGGAAGAAAATGTAATTATAATGTTAGTTTGACGTCCAGACCACAGACATGCATTTTGGCAAATAATACCTATTACCTATTAATATCAATTTAAGTCATAATGGGTCTGTCTGTCAAACAGTTTTCATCCAGCAGGTGACAGTGTGATCAGAGTGGACATATCCTTTTGAAATTGGGAAATGAACTCACATTACCATTTGAAATAACAGGGCAACAGGTGGATAGCATTTTGTTTTGATCGTATTCATTGAAATGAAACGGCCTGCTGTGTGTTGTTGTCCAGCCTCTTTATGAGATCACTAGACGCTCCTGGTGTGTCTGTTCAGTATTGATATTAGATCCCTGTGTAGATGCATGAAAAAAAAACGATGCTTTGTCGTGAAGTGTGAATTTAAGACTCTATCAATCATCCTCATCACTGTAGATTTCAGGGGATGATTTTGAGCGCTGTGTGGATGAGTTTGCTGAGGACCCCTTAAGGAATGAAACAAACAAACAGGCCCACACTTGAGCTCTGAGATGCCCTTAGCATGCTAGAAAAGAGTGCACGAGTAAGAGTGATTAACTTAAATCCTTTTCAGTCACACATGCACGGACACCATGTGCAGTTCCGTGTGCAGTACATCCTCCACGTTTTTGTTTTGTTTATCACTTATAATTATTTTTTTGTTCCAGCCTCAATGAGCAAGAAAAACACATCAAAGCCAAACTCTCGTACAAATCAAAATCCTCCCTTGGCAATTTTCATACTTAAATGTCTAAAATCCCATGATGTGCGCTCAAATTGACTTTGATAGGATTAAAAAAAAATTTATATGTGGCCTGCTGGACAGGGATGAAAGAGCTTGAGTGTTTCTGGAGCTTCCAGCTCTTTGGTCATTTTCTTTTATGTTATGCCATTTCCAGGAGAGCCCCTTAGGAATCTCGGCCACTTGACAAGACGTGACACTGGGTACCCCACCTCGATGCATCTGGTTTGGCATGGTAACAGCTTGCCTGTCTGAAGGGTATCCACCAACTTAGGTCCTGGAAAAAGCTTCTCTTAACAATTTATAGTTCATTGAGTACATTTTAAATGTGGAGTCAGTATGAAGGTCATTTGCTGATGAAGCTGCTTACTGACAAGTCAGCATTAGCTGTTGCCAAGCCTGGCAGTGTCACAACTGTAAACAATAAGTGTGAGTACGGTAATCAATTCTAAAGAAATCTATAATCTTTCTACAGGGATTCTTAGTCCAGATGCTACTTTTCTGGGAAGTTCTGGGCAATAATGTGATTCCCTGGAAAGAAGCTAGGAAGACAAAACAAACAAATCAATAGATAAACACAAAGTCATTATCAATGTTGGGTACGATGATTTTTCTTTAAAAGACAAACATTCCTGCAGTCAAGGGATACTAGGAATCTGAATGAAACAGATTTTCATCTTCAGACAAAATTAACTGATAGCAAACAATAACAACAACAACAACATGCCTAATACTAATAAAGATTAGTTAGATTCATAGAGGTGTTTGATGTATTTCCCAATTCAGAGAACTTCGTTTTAATATTTTTTTACTGTGACTGAGAAAACTTTTTTTTTCTGTTCAACATTTTCAAAGAATGTGACTATTTAACAAGTCCCCACACTGTATCTTATCATCTACATATATACAAGTCCACACATTGTAGACATCAAAACGAGCACATCAACCACAGTTTAAAGTTTCCATCAGTATTTGTCTGCGGCTGATGTATTTGTTTAGAAATCAGACAGCTATCCTGCTGAGAGCTGTTTGTCATTTGCACCCTGCCACTAAACAAACAGCAGCTGAAACACCTTTCTCTGAACCCCATGCCTGATTTCTGTTGTTTAGACGCTGATGAGATGTCTTTGCACTTTGAGGGCATGTTGTGTCACAGTATTGTTTCCACATAACATGCTGCTAGTTTGTTTAAAATGATTCAGTCAGTGTTAAAGCCTAAAATCTGCAGGACCTGCAGCCCTCTGTACAGAAAGTACTCTCGGCATAGTCATTTATATGAAACCCTGAGGTACAGTCCTCTTCTTAGATCATTATTTCATTATAAATCATCACTCACTCTTTACAGCAACACATAACCATCCTTCTTTACAGGACAGGATCTGCAGAATGGAGGCATTATAAAGGCTATTTTTCAAACGAATGAACAACTCTAACAGTGATTTTCGTCATTGTCAGAAATGCTTCATGTTTGTTTCCTGACAACGTAAAACAGTTAACAAAGAAATACACAACAAATATGTTTTCTTTGGATGCTTATCTACCTGATCAATCTTTATCCACCTGTTGGATACAGTATCTTTCCCTCTGATATAAGTGAATTATGAACATACTCTCCCCGTGTGTACTGAAGACTTGGTATTTTTCTGGCAATAATATTTGAAAATGCAGGGGTTGTATAATTGTTGAGAACTTAACAATTACAGTATGTATTATTCACAGCATCAGATATTATTTTTGACTTGACGCCTACAATGCAATGCATTGTGGGATTATGCAATAACTGAATATGTTAATAGGTGTATTTTATGTTTTTTTATATTTTATGTCTTTTTGCACCATTAGATTTCTATGTGATTAATCGATCAGAGTGGTCATAGATTTCTCTACATACACTATATTGCAAAAAGTATTGGGACATTTGCCTTTACACACACACACATTTACTACAATAGCTTCAACTCTTCTGGGAAGTCTGTCCACAGACTCAGGCCAGTCAAATTATTCCACACCAAACTCATCCAGGTCCTTATGGACCCTGCTTTGTGCACTGGATTTATTGATTTGGAGGTGTGTCCCAATACTTTTGTCAATATAGTGTATCTTTCGAAATAAATATTTGTTTAATTGTTTGCAATTACTACAACGCGTAGGAGGATCAGTAAAAGTAGCAGTAGTCCAGCAGCTGGGCGCTACTCATGGTTTTTGGAAAGTGTAATTTGAGCTAGTAAGAGTAAGAAGAGGTCTCAGTGACGTCATGTTTCAATAAGAATTACTGTAATTATCATACATGTCTATCAATATAAATTTAGTTAATGATGAGACATTTACTGTCGTAGCTTTAATGCTAATTTCAAACTTTTTTGGCTAAAGTAACTTATGTTCAACTGTAAGCACATAGTAGTTCAGACATATTGTTTACTAAGTCTAGAAAAAAATAAACAAATAAAAATTATAATAATTAGTGCAGATTTTTTTGCTAACGCTTACTTGGTGCTCGCCTTACTGCTTCTTAGTTGCTCCTCTGGGTTTTTATTAATACTTGCATGAACATACCTGCAGCTTCCAGTTTTATAAGGTATTTGATTTTGAGATTATCAGCTGTTTGCTTAATTAAACACCTACACCCAGACTGCATATTAATTGCCAACAGCGATAAGAATTCTTTGACAGAGTTGTGCACCTATCTGAGATTAATTAACTTTTCAGCAAAATGATATTCAAGTATTTTCCCCAGCGATGTCGTAATGATGTATTGCAGATCAGTATGGATGAAAGGTCACTGGAAATGGAGGGCAAACAACAGACAGTTAATGTTTCTTTTTTTCAAAGCAACAGATTTAATGTTTATATTTTCAACTGAAAAATGCCATGTGTTGTGTAGATCTAACCTTCAAGAAATCCCATTTTCTGCTTTACCCTGTGTCAACATGTCTGGCCTTTACAATTTAAACTCCATCAACTATATGTGCAAGAGTCGAGGCAATACGTGAGACAACATGCCTCTTACAGGTGCTGTTTTCATCAGCTGCCTGTCCTACCTCTTTACATTCTCCAGAGAGCTAATGACTAGTGTTTATGCACTGCCACTGATCTAAAAAGCATGCGTCAGACATAGTTGTGTATAATGTGCATGCTTGTATGTGTATGTGCTGTACTCCCCTGGTCCTTGATGTGTGTGTCAGGATGATCTTATTGCGGAGGATACACCTTCTGCTGTTTTGGTTTTCTCTGCTGAGGGACTTTGATAATGTTTGAGAGTAAATGAGCAGTGGACAATACAGGGCATTCACATGTGTGAATAGAAACCTAATCCTCAGATTAGTATGTCAGGCATTGCTTCCAAGATTCTTTAGGATCATGCACCAACTTTACCTAATCATTTGTCCAACAATCAAACCTATTCATTCCCATGAAGGTAGTTTTGTGGCGCTGTGGGCTCTTCCTGCTGTGACAATAACTCCTGGTCATACTGGAGCAGCGTGCTTTTGTTGGCCCAAGTGAAAAGGCTGTTGCCACTGCCATAGTTTTAATGGAGTGTGCAGACAGAGCTTGCCAGCTCATGGGTTTGCAAGGTGCCTTCGTTGTCAGCAAGACAAAGGATCTGGCAAGGAGCATGAGCTGCATTGCCATGTTTTTTTAAAGGTATTTTTCCCTTTTCACCGTGTTGGGTGAGGATTAGAAGAATCCAGCTGTGATGTGTGTTTAGGTGCAAGGGACACATTCCTATGGTTATGGTGGTACTTCTCAATTTCCTTCTGCTAAGTTTATTATTTAGGACAGAGATGCTCACTGAAAGATAAAATGGTTGTGAACAACATTTGAATGAGTATCCACATCAATTTGTGCACTGTTAATTTATTAGTTTTGAGCTAATTAGCAATATTTAGTGTGAACACACTAAACCAAAACAAATTACTTTCTCACAGAACTGCTAGCATGGCAGCAAACACTAGTTTTTTTTTAGCTGGTATATAGCTACACCTTTCTGATCATTTTGATCTTTCCTTTGTGTTGTTTTGCTTTGTTTATCTGATAATCTAAGATCAACATTTGTGATTTTAAGAAATGTTCAGGAATTCAGAAATTGCTGTAATTTCAGACATATTTCCCACTTGTGCCTCTCATCTTACTTTATCGACTTTTGTAGACCCATAATAATTGTATGTGCTGTTTGAAATTTGAAGCTGTAGACCCTTATCATCCTCCAGTTTAAAAGGTTCATGTTTTACTTAGTGAACATTGCCAGGAATAAATGTTTAGAAAAATCTAATTAATGGTACTGAAAGGGCACTCTGTCAGATTCAGAGTAGCCCTGTAACCTGAACGTTGATGTGTCACATGATCCTGCAAATGAAATGAGGTGATGGTGATGTGCTTTCAAATAAAATGCAAATTGGAAATCTGTTCCAGTCAGTTCAAGCCAGAAGAATAAGTTGAGCTCATCTTTAATTCATGGAGTACTTACAGTGCCGTGCCAGGGCAATCTTCCTCCTGCAGTCCGCTAAAAGCAGATTCCCAGAAGGGTCAACATTTCCTTGGGGAAACAGCTGGACACAGGCCTTCCACTGAATGTCTTCTACAGCTCCCATCCTCTTCTCATACTTCTCTCCTTCCTGCTTCTTTCTGAGAAGCATCCACTCTAAAGACAAGATTAGGAAGATTCTTCTTGTATAGTGAGAATCATCAGACAGTTGCTCTGAGGGGATAATATTGCACTGGTGATCTAGTTTTTTCTCAAGGTGGAAAATGATAAAGGTAGTAGTGAATGAGTGGAACAGTAAACAATGCTTATCAGATAAGTGTCCCTTCAGTTGTTCCCTCAAATATTTTCTTTGTCAGGATTATTGTTTCAACAAGGTCATTGCAACTTGTCACTCTTGATTTTTGTGTTCAGACACATTATTTTATGTGCTTGTGTTGAATGACAAGTTAAACACAGTGAAACACAATGTCTCTGTCAAGTCTTTAACCCTGTCTGTCTGTGTTTTGTCTGTCAGTACATACATCTGTGACTCTGCAAGTATCCCACTGTTACACAAATGAACAGCTCAATGATTGACTTGGAGCACATGAATTCATCACATGTACAATTTAATCTCTATGAGTCTCATAATTTCAGCATAATTTAAATTTGTATTAATAATGAAGAAATCAATGTTTTATGATCCTTTTGCATATTCTGAAATGTATTAATTTCCCTTTTGATCAAAAGTCTGATCACTGACATTTACCCTCTGGTTTCAAAATGTCAGACACCCCAGCTACATCTGCCTGGTACGATTGCCTTTGGAGACTTTTTGCTCTAGAAAGGTTGCAACAAATTGCAAAGTGTATTGTTTTGGGAGACCAAAACACACTTAATGAGTCGGTTTTAGAGCATTAGACTAATTGCAGAGTTATATTGTAACGAGTGCTTCATGACAGCCCTCTGTTCATTCACCCACTTGCTTCACCTCAGCACCCTCATCTGGCCTGGCTCAGCGTCAGCTCAGTGTGTTGCAGTTTCTTTGTTGCATCTTTAGGCTGAACTATATTTAAGTTTCTTCATTATACAACAAAGAGTTGGTATATTCAACAGCAGACAGTTAATTAGTCCATGTTTCCTATTACTGCAGATGGAAAAAGTGAACATCTCTTTTGCTACTCTCAGATAAATGATAATTCATTTAGAGACATGTTTTTGCAACACCTTTTCTCACATAGCTTAATTTATCCACTGTTTGCATAAATAATGTGGTTTAATTCTTCCTGAAGAATGTAAAGGACAGACAATACCACACACAAAACAATGATGTTGTTTTGTGACACACAAAACAATGATGTTGTTTTGTGTGTCATTATAAAGGGCATTTTAAGTCATCGTGGTTGCACTGCACAGACGTGAGTCCAGTGTTTGAGTCGAGTCTTGAAGGTTATACACAGAACATCTGACTAATGGCCCAGCTCTCTGTACATGCTCATGCTAATCACTTCTCTGATTGATCGTGCTGCTCCAAAGCACTAATAGCATCATTAGCTGGAACTGTTGTGGCAGTCTCAGCTCTGAGCTCTGTATATTCCTTCACCAAGATTTTCTTTAGCCTTTCTTTCATTATTTTGATTGAGATTGAACCTGTCTTATTAGATTGAGACAGGTTCATTTTAAATGTAGTTGGCCTTGATTCTCAGTAAAGATGAAGTGATATGTATACCACAAAACAATAAAGCCTTCTTATTATTCCCACTGCTGACACGCCCATTTTTGTTAGTCGAACTGGAGCTGCTGTTACCTGGGAAACCTATAATAAAAGAAATGACAGAAAGACATTGCACATATTTTTAGTACATTATTGCTGATTGTATTTAAGCATAGAAAATGTAAATTGCTAGGACAAATTGCAGTAGGCATCCTTCATAATCTCCAACCATATGTACATCAGTGTGATTGCAGTTAGTGTAGTTTATGCATTGACAGCCCTGAAGTATTTAACCTAATAAATTAAATTTAATCACAGTCAAGTAGTGTATTCCTGTTCTGTACGTCACAAGATGGCCTCACTGACAACCTCAGCAAAAGCAGAATCATCTTAGCGCAATCAACAGTAGAGTTATTCTCACATGAGCAGTCACTTGCTGGAGCCATCAGAACTGTTAAGTTCAACAACAAGACGATTTTAGCTAGTAAGTGCTGAGTCACAGTGTAACATGTGAGAAGCTTTGAACATGCTGGTGGGAGTTCTCATACTTGTTAAAGGTGACATGCTGCAGCTGTGAGTTTGTGAATCCACTCGGTTGAAATATGCAATGACAGAAACGGTTTACAACTTATTATCACAGGTAGTAAGTGCCTTCACACTCTGTGTCATTGGTTATTTGATAGTGAAATCGAAATTTATTTTGATTGCAATCAGTAATAAATAACAAAGATAATAAAAAATATAATGGATAATGGATAAAAAAAATATTTTTACCCTTTCTTGCCTTCTCTTTTAATTTCTTCTTTCCCCTCCTCTGTTCCCGTGCCTTATACACAACATATAGCTTGAAGCTATAGCTTATCGTGTGTATCCTTTGTATAACATACTCAATGTTAAAACTAATTCCAAGGTCTGTATTGCTGTACATTTTGGTAATTATTTAGTACATTATAAGAAAAAAAAGTCATTAACTCACCCATTTTACTGACATACACTGAATCTTTGGAACATTTCACTAATATTAAATTGACTTTCCGTCATTATCTTTGTGTGCAATAGTTTCATACCATGTATTGGGTAATATTGTACAACAAAAATGACATTTCCTAACTGTGTTACAGAGATGATGTTAAATCGTTGGTTGGTGGAAGAAGTCAAGCTTCCATCATGCTTAAGATCCTGCTAGACAGAAAGCTAACGTAATCTACCATTGAATATTACATTTCAGTTTCAGGTGGATTGTTCCCAGTTTAATGTGTGTATAAGAAGGCAATTTGTATAGTACAATTATATAACAACAATAGTATAGGGTATTATCACTGTTACTATGGTTTGGTATCTTAGATACCAGATTTTATTGCATAAGAAGATTAGAGTCAAAAAGTCACTTTCAATCATTTCAGAGGTTGAGAAAAAAAGTCTCACTTAACTGATGGACAAGTGTGCTCGTACTACACACAGATTTGCTGAAATATTTCTGGTTAACCTTTAAACTGTCATAATGATGGGGTTGATTTCATTGGTTAAAATGTCATTATATGTCAAATGTTTATTTTGATATATACACATATATATATATATATATATATATATATATATATATATATACACACAGAGAGAGAGAGAGAGAGAGCGAGAGAGATCTTCTGACTTAATGGTGAATGGGGTTTGCAAAGTGAGCGAATGGCCATGGGGAGCTGTAAAGGCCAGGAGTGTGTGCAGAGTGTGGCTGGGATGCTGCCAAACTGTCAAAGTGTTTAGATAGTGTCAGCTCGGGAAGATTATTAGTTTAACCAGAGCTGATGTTATAATCACAGGCATGTGAATCCAGCTGGATAAACAACAGACCAATTTTTGGGTTATGATAACAAAGACACAGTTATTTAAACAAGCCTTTTAGGTGAACCATTAATTTATCTCTACACCAGTCTTTCATTCACCCAGCATGTTTACACGCTTTTTAAGCACCTCCATTATTTTGTTCTTATTAGTTGCTCTTCAGACTTTAAAGGCTCTTCTGCCCTTCGTGAATATGAGCCAGGTGTGTGGCCTTATCCACAGCAGCTCTCTCTATTGTCCTTAAATCAGAAAGTCAGTTGGCAGTTTGATATAAAGGAGACGAGCATGAACAGTCAACCATAAAAATAGGAGTGTCAATCAAAACCAGAGATTCCAATAAAAAAGCTTTTTTTATGTATACATTGTGTATAATTAGAAACTCTGAAGACAAGTGAATCAATGACCAAATGATATTATTGAAATTAACTTAAAAAACATCAGTACTTATTTCAACTCAATATCATCTCACAGCGTCACATAATGGCACTTTCTACTTTGCATTGGAATACAGATTGAAAAGATACCCTTTGGCATCACTATTTGACGCTTTCAGAAATGTAATTTCTTGATGCCACTGGAATTACCCCATCTGCCTGTCTAATCTCTCGTCAAAACAGTCACAGCGTGGAAACATCATGGTTTGATTGACATTATTATCAAAGGCAAGTTTACACGCATGTCTGTCCAGACTCATATTGTAATTAGTTCATTCATTAATCCAAGTGTACGTTTGTGCCAGACACCTCCCATGAGGTGTTATATTGAATTGTTACAGTGACTCTAACCTTTAAGCACCAAAACATAGTCAGTTCATCTTTGAGTTTAAGTGGTGCTAGTTTTAAAGAATGTCCCTTAAGGCTTTTGTGTGATATTGTGTTAATAAGAATGATATAGACCACAGGTTTCACTGCCTCGGAGGCATGAAAAAATGACGAAAGTGTGAGTTGTGAGTCTTAGGAATACAATGCTAAATCAGTAGTGTACTTGTTTAATGAGTAAGAAAAAATGTCCATACATAGTTTAACAAAAACAAAAAGAAACAATGGTCTGACCACTCAAGTGCAAAAGTAAGTGTTAACATATTTAACCAAGACAAATGCAACCCGACAAACCAGTTGACATTCAGTTTTTTCAGATGGATGCCAATTACATATTATATATATATTACATAAGAATTAACATAGTTTTTCATTGTGATATTGCAGGATCAGTGGCTGCAGTTTGTGTGGCCTCCAGACACCCTCAAACCGAGCAAGGCTTGAGTCAATTCACTTTCACCTCTCTTGATTTAGCTGAAAATGAGGCAAATCTCCTAATCATTAGCCGGCAAGGACCTGCTGAATGTTAATTATTTCAATTTAATTGTTGAGGATGAAGACGAAACTGTGGGCTTGAAAAGTAAAAAATCTTAATTGAGAACAGTTTGATGTTTCATCTATCGGTGCATCTATTGTTACTCACCTCTAAACTGGCCTCTTGCTTTCTTTATATCTTATTGGTGCCTGCCATTGAAAATGAATAGGAGGCAATGCATTGCATGGCGAAGCCATGCAAAGCATTGCCTC
>JAUYWH010000026.1:7259872-7281309 GCA_034779795.1 Ctenopoma multispine
TGATTCATGTTTGTGGCTGTAATGTGACAAAATGTGGAAAAATTCAAGGGGGCCGGATACTTTCGCAAGGCACTGTATATGAAGTTTACCAATATGTTTCTAATAAAGAGGATTTCTGATGCACAGTGTAAAATAGAAACATTTTTAGTTAACTTAATTTCTTATTATGCTTTGGGTTTGTTAAAATTTTAATTTTTGCTTCTGTTAATTTCTTTCAAATTAGAGTAACATGATATTTTACAAGATCAAAACTTATAATTATTACTTAAACTGAAATGATTTCTGGTAACTTCCACAAAGTAAAGTAAAATCAGGCCCAATTCACACGTCCACCAGGTTGGCCACACTTAACGACCCACTTAATGGTGCAGGAGTAACTGCCAGGGTGGAGCTGTCACATCTACCGACCTCCCTCCCCTGCCTTTGTTTCACTTAACGAGCCTATTCAAGTCAGGTTTGAGGTGAATCCAACCTGGAGGATAAATTTGTGGTCACTAACTAACTTCCCTCAGATTGAAAAAGCTCTGTGGATGCTCTAAGAGACTAACTCTAAGAAAGATGTCCAGCTGCCATGACTTATCCTTCTGATAAAGTAACTAAAATGTGTGTGTTGTATCCACTTAAAAATGTTATTTCACAATAATTATTACATCTACTTGTTAAACATGAAACATTTACTTAACTGCCAGATGTTAAAATAGGTGACAGTTATTCCTCAATGTGATGCCTTAAGACTTAAAGTGCATGTTGCTGATTTTTATTTTATTTTGTTCAAAATTTAACCTTACTTAACATTAGATGGAATTTATCATTTAAAAAGGGAAATGCATAATTTTTTGTGTTTAGCAAGACACAAGGACAGAAAATTTGCACTGCTCTTAAAACTGCTCTTAAGACTCACTCTGCCACAGTGTACTGTAAATTGGGAGTGCTAATGAGTCTGAGTGGTTAAAATTTAATCTTTTTTGGAAATTTTATATTTTATTTCACTGTTTACTGAGTAACAGCGCTAGTTTAGTTGAAAGTTGTGTGCAGGTGAGGAGAGCGACTTCACTGCTGTCATTGTAATAAAAACTGTGGTCCTGTATGCTGCTCATTTAAGACAAGAGGAATATGTTGCCGGACATTTAATAAAGTTTACTATGAAATGTAGAAGCTGTGAATGAGCCAGTGTGAGACAGCTGATGAAGCTTCTTCAGTATACACAAGTATTTCATCTGAGCCACCAGCAGCAGCATCTTCTGACACTGTTCTCTTTATGCTTCACATAAAAGTGACACCTGCTGAACACTCAACATCACTTACAGTATAATTATATTCCAAAAAGTCAACATAGTAATAGATTACTTTTATCCTGAGTATAAGTACACTGCCCCCTCTCTAGTGCACCGTCTATCTTGCAACCCCATGATAAAGCACCATGCGCAAATATTAATACGTAATAATAAGACAGATACTAGTTTTATTATATGCTGATATGTTGATACGTTTTTAAGGTATAACAGCATTTAACTTGTCTTCATGCCAACAAATATATGTTGCTGTTTGTTCAACGCAAAGGTTGAGTTCCAGCAATGAAAGATTTTACTCCCCGAGTTATATAAGGACTGGATAAAGTGATTTACCAGAGTAGAGACTATTACCTAAATCCTCTCGATAACAACATAAGCCATATTTTGCAATTTATGTGATGAATTGCAGTGAAGCTAGCAAATATTAAATCATTGGTTTTATGTGATTGATTGAAGGTGTATTGCACACTGAAGAGGGCAGAGGTTGGATGTACATTTTTGACCCACTGTGCTATTTTGAAATAAATGAATGTATTTCAGCATTGTGATGTGCAAAACCCTTTTTGAGCTTTGGGTTTTGACTTTGGTTGCATGCTCCAGAACTTGCTGAGAGAAACAGAATTTGTATAAACAAAAATGAACATAGAAGGAAGAGATTTGTAACAAATGTAACAAACAGCCTTCGCATTTTATTCATCACATTTCCAATTTCTGTGATGATAATAAAAAGTAAAAGACAGATTCTTTCTGAAAGTAGTAGAGAACCTATGTTTAACTGTTCAAACCTCACATACATGCACAGAGCAGTCTCTCATTGTGCTGCAGCTGTGTGGCTCAGCAGCAGCAGCAGACGAACAGAGGGGGGCGAAGGACGGCGCGAGTTAACACAGAGAGAGACAGGCGTTCTCATCAGTGACGGGCTCACCGGCTGCGTGGACAGAGCTCTGGCGCAGGAGGAGGAGAAGAGGTGCAATGAGGGGACAAGCTGCTTGAAGAAAAAAAGCAACAAAAAAAAAAAAACGGAACAAAACAGCGGAGTAATACACAAGAGACCATAAGAGAGGGAGGGGAGAAACAGAGAAAGATCACCGAGGGGAGAGAAGTCATTCGGAGCAGGGAGAGGGAGCAAGCTGGATGAAGCTGACAAGGACACAGAGGGAGGAAAGCGCACAGAGAAGCCTTCCCTGACGGGGGAGAGAAGCGTGGAAGTGCGTGCACAAAGTGGAAAAGAAGAAAAGAAGAGGAAGAGAGGGAGCCTGACAGGAGGTCGAGCTTACGGGGCTTGACTGACACAAGAGCGAAGAGGAGGAGGAGCATGGGGGCAAGTTGATAGATTTGATTTGGAGAGAGTATTTTTAGAAGGAGGAGCGCAGACATGAGAAGAATATAGAGATTAGAGATGCTGTCTTTGAGGAGAAGAGAAGAGACTAGGGAGGAAGAAGAAGAAGAGAGAATAACAGGAGACTGAGACAGGGTGAGAGATGTTGAGATCAGAGTGTGACAGAACAGATTATCTCTGGTCTGGTTTCCCACAGGAAACCGCTGCGAGTGTGTGTCCGTGTTTGCGCATGAGTGCCTCCTTCTCATGGTGAAAGTGTGTTGTAGCATGTTTTCAACTGTGGCTGTGGTGCTGAGAAGCAGGTTCGCTACAAGATGAAGCGACCCTGTGGTTACTCACAGGGCTTAATAACACTGATTAAAGCCAAGTAGGGGGAGAGACGAGGAGCACACCAGTGACATCACGGGGAAGTCAGGACATCAGAAGTGAGACTGCAAAAGTGGGACAGAAAACAAATGAGCATGGGGGACTTTTGTGAATTCAATTAAAGCTTCTACTGAATAATGACAAGCAACTGATTGCCACCTCTGGCTGCTGAATGCCTCAGCGAGCCAGTGAAGAAAAACACACACATAAATCAGAAGAAAAGAAACCACAGTGCTGGAACAGGCAAGCTCTCCCATGACAGACTGCACCACACCACCAGCTCCCTCTGCTGTTGTCTAATTATTTTAATTACCTTTCCTTCTTTCATTTGTTTTTTTGCCCTCTCCGCTTAGCCCTTGGTATTTTGTATTCTGTCCTCCTCTCTCCCTCTCTTCCCCTCCCTCTTCCTCTTGCCTTCGCTCTCACTGTCTCATCCTCTCTTGTTCACTTTCAAACTAACTGCGGTGGATGCTGGAGTCACTCATGTAGAAGCCACCTTGCTTGGAGCACATTTTTCTAGCTGATTTTTTTTTTCATCTCCTGCTGACTTGGATGATTGGAACACTGTCAGATCGAGAGAACAGGAGAGATGACCAACAAGTAGCTGCTGCTGAGTTCATCAGAGCTCCTGCACCACTGGGAGGAGACAACTTCAAAACACAGATTTCTTTGAGTGATACTTTCACATGTGCATACTGTACAATACAATTTACTTAGGACTGCATGGGCCATTAGTATTTGTACAGGGAAACGCATATCCAGGTGTGGATTACGGTAGTGGATTTATCCTGGAGCTACATGTTGGCCCCAGCCTCTGAGGCCTGGCTGGGAAATGATGCCTTTCCCGTGGCTGTAGGAGCGCTGTGGGCGGCTATGGCCCTGGAGGGGCGCTGTCTCCGGCGGGGATCCCTAGCCATGATCAGAAAGACCCATGAGCGGCATCCTAAAAAGCCAACTCTGGCTCAGGTCACTTCCACTTTGCTGTCAAGGACACGCCTGCATGGCCTGAGGCATGTCTGCCTCCCTGGTGGCTCTATGGGCCGCAGGGCTTTTTGGCTACTGGCCCTCTGCACTTCCCTGGGTTTGCTTTTATCCTGGTCCTCCAATCGCCTACTCCACTGGCTTTCCTTCCCCACGTACACACGGGTCCACACGGAGTGGGCCAAAGAACTGGCCTTTCCTGCAGTCACTATCTGCAACAACAACCCTATCCGCCTCTACAAGCTCACCAAGAATGACCTGTATTTCGCTGGTCACTGGTTGGGCCTGCTGCTGGCTAACCGGACAGTGAGGCCCTTGGTTCTGGACTTGCTTCAGGAGGACCGTCGGGGCTGGTTTAGGAAGCTGTCAGATTTCAGCCTCTTTCTACCACCAAGAAACTTTGAAGGAACCAACCTGGAGTTTATGGACAGGCTGAGCCACCAACTGGATGACATGCTCCTCTCGTGCAAATACAAAGGAGAGCCTTGCGGAGCTCACAACTTTTCTTCTGTAAGTCCATCTTCTTCTATTGTTTTTCTGGAAGTTTTGTTCCACCTCTGCAAGCACACAAACATTTCAGTAGTACCTGCTTGTACTTTGAACTCCTAACATGTTGTTACTGTCAGTCATTCCAGTCTAAACAGCAACTGCATTGTAAAACTTGCATCATGCATAACAACATATTCCTTACTCTCATTATTTCCGTTCCCTCATCAGTTTTAAAGTTTTAGTTACAAGACAGTAAAACAATTGTAAAAGTGCAGTACACAAGCTGTCGTGCTTCACCGATGTACGTAGCTGCCTGTTAAAGCTCACACAAAAAGATTAGTCGATCCGTTACTGCACAGACCAATTTTAAATCACCACCAAAGCTCTTGTTGAATTTATTCTCATAACAAAGATAAGCAAGGTTCTGCTTTTGCAACACTTTTGCAGAATAGAACATTGGCTTTAGCATTTGCCATAATCATAGAATAACATGTACGTGTGGCATATCTACAAAGTCTCTGTGTAAGAAAGTTTATTTTACAGTACCGTGCACCCCCCAGAGGAGTTTACAGTCTGGTCACTCTCATTCTTTTCTGTGTGGGTGGCTTCGGGTTTGGGGATTTGTGTGCTCACTCTTCCTTGTGCATTCCCTTGGCATAGCTGAACCATGGCAGATGTTTTCTCTGTGCAGAAGCACCAATTCTTCTTTGAAACTTTTTTGTCATTTGATTTTAGTTTTTTCTCTCTCTCTCTCTCTACTGTGGCCTTAGTGTCAGCTGAGCAGTGTAAGCTTGCTTGTGTTGCTACTATTAAGTATACTGCACTCCCTTTTAGCACTTTAAAGTTCTAATTGTTAACAGTTTCATCAAACCCTGGTAACATTTGATAACATTTAGAGCCATTTTTCTTCAGCAATAGTCAGTAATTTTGTAAAAAAAAAAAAAGAAAAATCAAATTAAATAAGGCTTTTGTGCTCCAGAGGGAGCTGCTTGAAATGTGATAAAGTGTCACTTGAGGCATTATTGGTTGGTGTTGAAGACTACAAGTTTGAAAATAAAAAGAGATATTGGGTGGTGTGGAGTCAAACAGATTCAGTTTACCAGATCTCTGTAGCCCACTTCTCATCTCTGTTGAAGCCTAGCAGCTTCAGGCAGTTTTCGCTGCTACTAACATACCACATGCAGATCTCCGACCGAACGTCGGTTGAATTACATAAAGAGGACTGACAGAGGAGATGAATAAATTCAATCAAAATGCTATGTTTTCTGGTTCTGCTGATCTTTTTTAAGTGACCATTGTAAGTCTAACAGCTCACATCACATTGGTCTTTATGAGATGAATAGCTTGTTTACATGTGCTGTAGTGTGAGTTTTTGTACAGTTGCTCTTCTGGTAAAGTAGTTGTTGAAGACCATGGTGCCAGTTCAGGTGTTTTTATACATTTATATAATTCTTATATAAAGTAACCACAGGTCATCAAATCAGCCAGAAATCTGAAGAGTTATAAATTTTACCGTCTTTTACGAGCTCATGGTCAGTGGTTTTGATATGATCAAAACCGATGTTTTTTATTAGTTCTTCTATCCCTGGTGAGTGGTGCTGCTTATTTTGGCCACTCTCTTTTGTCTCATTGCCCTCAGTATAAACAGGACAAGGTGCATCAGCCCACTACCATGCAAATAACGTACTTAATCAGAACTGTGCCCTCAAATTATCATCCATTAACTTTGCTGTGAAGCAGTCGGGTTCATTTTAACTCACAGAGAAACATGTTCTTGGTCATTGGTGCAATGTTGGAAAGGTTTGTTGATGCAACAGCTATGTCGCCTCAGTACTCACAGGTAATTTTTTTATAGCATGGTAATGCATTCTAAAGGGTTGACTGACTTATCATAATGAGCACTACCAATGTGAAGCTTGTAATGTTAGAGTAGCTGCTGCTGAGTTCATCAGATGTGAGCTGACCATGTGAGCATGTGAGCTGCTCCTGTTGGTTTGATTGTGCTGTAATCGCAGTTTGCCCAGCCTGAATGATTAGCTGTCTTTCAATATGTCTGAGCATTGTGTAAGAATGAATCAAGCAGCCTGTAATGGAGGGAAAATTGCCCCCTTTAAACAACCAATCTGTACAATCACTCTGAAATATCAGTAAATCCAAAGGGGGTGAAACCATGAAGGACAAAGTTACTGCAGCAGCAGCAGCAGCACAATGATTGTGTATGGTTTCCCTAACTGTGATCTCAAATATCACCGAGACCAGTGTTACTTATGTTTTAAAATATACATTCCTCATAAATATCAAATCCTGGAGATTTTAGCTGTTGCTTTGCAGATCAGAGCCACATTCATGCCCCACTCCTCCCTTCTTTCTCATCTTGTTCTACCTCATAGGGGGCCTCATGCCGTTAACGGGCCCTCAGTGATTTTGCTAATCTCATTAGCCTGCTGCTGCAAGTCAGCAAAGACTCCCTGAGGCCTATTCATTATCACTGCAGTTAGAGCACTGTCACTCTAGGACGAAAAACGCTGCATCTACCAGATTAAAAAGAGGATAAGTAACACACGTGCACACATAAACTTCCGTGTAAATAAACACGAGACTTCTTGCTGTGTGTGTGCAAAAATTCTGGATACCTGCATACCTGCCTGATTGTCTTGGTGGATAAGTGAGGAATCTGGTTTTAATGTGTGAGAGTGTGTTTGTTACAAGTTTAGGAGCATAGAGAATGCTTTGAACTGCAAAGCAGAGGGTGATTTGGGGGCGAGAGAAAGCGTGAGGTACTGCTTGAAGTGGAGAGTGAGAGATGGCATAGACAGAAGTCATGTGGTTGCTCTGGTTGGGAATATAAATGGATCTTATATCTCAGACCATCTTCCTGAAGCAACAGGATATGAGGTGCTGAATCCACTATACTACAGTTAATGGGAACAAGTAGAACACTGACTAATCAATAAATTTATTATCTTCATGCTGTAGTTTATGGTGGTCTTTTAAGGTCCCATATTTCCAATAGTGATATACTCTCAGCCACGTTAACACTGAAGGAAGACAGAGCGGGGGAAAAAAATAGCAAGGCAAACTGTTCCAACCATCCTCAATGAAATGTAAGTGATACCTTATCAAACAGCTAGCTAAGCCTCCTACTATGTGACGCAGATACACATCTCCACCTTACTTTTCAGAGCTCCATCGAGGACTAGATAACTGTGCCTGCAATGACAAATTAAACAGTGCTCAGAGTTTGAGCGCACCACCTAATCACACTGTAGACAGGGGATGAAAAAAGGGTGAGGCTCTTTGCCTGGCCGCTGTAATGTATCAACTATATCGGCTGCAAAATCTCATAACTGCAGAGCCACGGTGGTGCTGCACCACTCTTCTAAAGCGTTTTGTTTTTTCATATCTGCTTTTAAATTGTGATTTATGTAGGGACAGTACTGTGTCAGATGTGGTGTTATTAATTGTTACTCTTCTCCCTTGTCTCTAGGCCCTGCTCCCCAGCATTAGCAGTGGTTTTGTCTGTGAAGTGATTATTTTCAGTGCAATCTTTTTAGTTAATCCAATCAATTCAGATTATGCAAACAATGCAAACTCGTTAGTTGGTTTGTTTTATTTTGTTATTTATTATATTCTGTTGAAAGGGCTTCATTCTCCTGTGAGTGTGTGTGTGATGTTTTTCTTGTTGTGATTCTGGCTGTGAATGAGTAGATCAGCTGCTCTGTTAGGGATGGTGGAGACTCGCTTGCATCATTCACCACTTTTAGCAGTGAGAGGGAGTCTGCTGTTACATTGCATCAGGGTGGATAAGAAAACTTAGGAAATGACAGTATATTAAATTTCTACACTCAGTGTTGTGTATGTTACCTCGTAGATGTATTGTAAGGTTAACAAAAACTGAGACAATAACTGTGACATCTTACATTAGTCTTTAGTTTTTTATTGGTTCGTCTTTGATGTCATGTCTGTTTATGTCACCCTGCTTTCACCTGAACAGGTGGTAGTTTTCACTCACTTAATTTAACGTCTTCTTACTGACTTCTCCTTTCAAAGTTTACTGATGCTGAGTAAAATTTTTTCCCCTGTGACAATATCTTTTGTGTTTTTATGAAAGCTGCTGTAATTGTAAAGTGACAGAGGTTAATTGTAGTGATATATTTACTGAGAACTATAACCAGTTCCCATTAGTTCTACAAAGTGTTTTAGTGTTTTCAGCTCATTGTTTTGGTTTACAGGAAACAATTTTACTGTTTTGGTAAAGCGCCAATGACAAACATTGCGCTTAGTTGGTCTACATAGTAATAGAACTAGACATATATTTTCTCTGGCAGTAAAAAGGAGATTAACAAGTAGACTTATAGTCATTAGGCTGTGAGAAACGCGACTCCACATGAATGCTAATGTCGCTCTGTCTACTGGATGTGTAAATATGCAGGCTGATGCAACTAACAAGTTGACTATATCAACTTCAAAGCCAATAATCTATCATTGGTGTAAGTTGCTGCTTTCCATGTAGGTTTAACTATATTAATCTGTACCCAAATGTATTAATAGTGTGACATTCAAGAGAAAAAGTTTAAAAAAAAAAACTAAATAAACACACACAAGGTTGCTGACAGGGAGTCTATGTCTGCAGCAAAGGGAGCAGATAAAGAAACAAATCCTGTGCTTTACTGTTGAATCTTCTGTGATGTTTTCCTGTATTCCTTGTCCTGTAATGCCATTCAATTCAGCTTCATTTCCATTTTTTTCATTTTTCCCCTATGAATTATGCAGTCTTTCTGTTTTTGTATTTTAGTAATATCCTGCTCAGTTCTGCACATGACAAATGTAACAGCCTTCTACTTATACTGTTGTTTAGCAGGTGTAGGAATGGGCACGGACATTTGCCTTAACTGCTCTCTGGAGTCAAATTTGATTTAGTCAATACTTACAGATCGATGGCCTTTTGACAGAAAACCTTGCTGTTTGATAGGGCAGCTTTACAGTTCCTTTCTTCAGAATGATAATTGACGAACTACCTGCTCTAAAGGATGTGTCTATGTCTCAGAATTGAAAAGAGTATGTTCCCCACATTATGGTCTTTGTTTTCAGCTACACCTTCTATTTTTATTCCACAGCTCTAATTATTTGCAATTTTAATGCCAGAAAATCTGCACCAGCTGTTGACTCACTCCATCTTGTTTTCCACATTAACCATATAAACACAACGAGGAGCTGACTGACTCAGGGTTAAAGCTGTTCACAAAGCCAGGTCAATCACTACTAAGCCTGGGGGCTGCTGATTGAGTTTTAAGCATATCCAGGGAATAATGCAGACCTCTTTTTGTTGAACTTTTCAGCGGGATTGTGTAAAGCAAGACCATAAGCTATTGATCTGGCTCAAAATAAACAAGAGTGGGAGTCAGGAGGAAAGCTCTAAACACAGCCATCTCGGTAACACAGGTGGTCCTGTCCTTACCGTGCTCTGCACCCAAAATCCAATTTCACTATACAGAACAAATGGTGTGAGTGTCATGAGCTCCAACCTCCAGTTTGTATTAAAAACCATAACAGTACTGTGTCTTAATATGAATAGCCACTGTGCTGGCCATTGATATGTCATAGCCAGTGCATGCAGCCAGCATACAATAGCTGTTTGACAGCAAGCTGTATGCGGTAGTGAAAAGTCACCTTAATCTCACAATATGAGAGGAACATTGAATGCAGATGAAAAGATTATACATGGTTAGTATTCATAATGTCACATCGATGCATAAACCACCGGACTTGTAAAAGGTTAGTGGTTGAAACAGCAAACTGATGGATCCTGTTCTCTTCTATGAATACCATTATGTGCAGCTGTATCCAATCTCTACCTCATCTTGTGTGTAGAATAAGCCACAACAGATGAACTTCATGTGTAATGTAAAGAAAAAAAAAAACATTTGTGTGTTGTTGAATGTTATGCGAGACATAAGTGAACCAGATGCCTTGGTTATGGTATTGTACACACAGCTTACTTGACCTTAAGTCTCATCATGCACAGTTTTCCATTGCATTTTATCTCTCTCACACATACAAATCCATACTTTACTAAAGATTTGAATACTTCTACACCCACGATCGAACTTCAGGCAACAAACACCCACCTACAGTATTGTCTCTGTTGTGTGTATTCCAGGAGGACGAGCATGCTAATGAGCACCACAACAATGAACAAGTCTCACAAATTACTCTAGTGTTGCATCAACAGCTATCGGACACAAAGTCAACAAAAAGACAACATTAAAAGCTTCACAATGTGTACGATTTATTACAGGGCTGTTGAGGTGGATTGCATTTCATTGCACTGCCGTACCTGTTATACTCAGGTCAAGTTGTTCTTCTCAGTGTAAAATGAAGCATAATCAAGGTTTACAGAGACAATGCAGTTTTCTGTCATTTCAATCCTACTGTAAAACACAGATGTCGCCTCTGCGCCGCAGGTATTTGTCGAATATGATCCTTGAGCTGTTTACCTTTCAAATGATGGCAATGTGTATTTAAAGAAATTACACATCAACTTCTTCAAATTTTAGTCTCCTTGTAAAACATTATAATACCTTTAATTAAATTAATTGATGAAGTCATACCCATATTTGGGGCATCAGTGACTCAGTTGGTGGTCACCCTTTGTCTTTAGGACCCGACTCCTCCTGGCCATATGTCGAAGTGTCCATGGACACGACACCATTCTTCAGAAGGTGTCTGAGGACCTGGTGGAAATTTGGGAGGCTTTGTGTGACTATGAAAATAGCAAGAATCTGATCATTCTGTCAGTTAAATATGATGCAGAATAAATTGCTTACTTTTTTAAGTTTAAGAAAATTAGCCAGTGCAAACTGTTAATACAAACTTATTTTTGCGTGTGCCTCGAACGAGTTGCGTTTTCATCTCATCTATTCAAACTTAAAACCGTGATGACGTCTGCTCGTCCTGAACACCTCCAGATGACATCATCACGAAGTGAAAGACATCTGGAGGAGTAAGGAAAACCAAAGGAAGCAAGTTCCCCTTTAACTATGACAAAATACATGACTAACATCCAGCTGTTTTTACAACACCAGCATACACCAGTGTTACATTTCACACAGTATCTTTACGTCATGTCTCTTACTCTGCCCTCCACCTCTGTTTTTAACAGTACAGTAATTGCAGCCCATTTTGTGTGAGCCGCCTCACTTTCTAACAAGAGTGGACAATTGTGTATACCCACAGACATGAATCAAACTTGATGATGCCAAATTGTCTTTATGTACCTCTACATTTGCTAAAATGGGTCAAAATGCACTTAGATTGCCATTAAGAGCCTGTGTGTTTGAGAAGCACTGCACCTTCACATAAACAATCTGTTTGTGCTTGAAGGAAAGCACAGGGAATAGAGCCGGCCGTGTCTGGAGGACTTGTTTGGCGGCTCAATCACAAGCAGGCACTGTGTTGACACTAATATGGTTTCCCAGGGTGTGATGGTAGCTCTATCTGACTCTACTTACAGATATACCACAGCCCTAAACACACACACACATATAGTAAAAGTTTAAAGAAAGTGACGTAGCTAACTTTTGCAGCAAAGGACTTTTGACTCACAGGATGCCATGTTGAAAAAGTCTTAATGTCACACTTCTTTTTGTGTGGTTTTTACTTAATTGCTAAATCTTAGTTGAAAAATATTAACAAGCAGATACTAGAGTTCAGATGAATCAGCCCAAGCACCTTTCTAATTCATTACATCCCACACACTTTTCACTCTCCACATCTGAGATTTTGGGGGTACTGCATTCCCTCTGGTGTTATTAGAGCTCACATGGCATAAGACCATCCCACTCTGCATGATTTTGACCTTTTGGGGGCTGTTCCTAGTTTGGGTCAGGCATTATGTGGTGTGGTCGTGCGTAGGTTGAAATCTGCAGGGATTAGCTGAGCTCTGAGGATGTACGGGTCAAACTGCAGCTCGACATCAGAAGCCACAAGTTTCTAAGCTCTGGGCAAAAACCGCAGAATCAGCCACGTAACAGATATTAACCCTGCAGTTTGAATCTCGCCTAGCTGCATTCTGCTTATCACACTACTTTACTATATGTTCACTGATATCCATTACTGTCATACATTACAACAGCGCTTGATTTGTTCTGAGATAACGGTGCTGGTGTCAGCCACCTCAGCTGTGTGCAATAAAACGAAGCAGCCATTTCATCTTATTTTCTTGTTTCTATCAGAATTTTGCATGAAATGCTGCTACCTTTTCACCTAGGAAATGTCCCTGCTGGCAGAATTTTTATGTTTTCTGCTCCTATCTGTCACAGACAGATTCAGTAGTTCCGTTATGGACCACAAGTTTTCTTTTCCAGATCTAAATTAGGAATCATCCTCTGCTGCTGGACAATTCTCAGGTGTTTGTGTTTTAGCACGTGTGCGGCTTTACCCAGCCTGAAATTGTGGCTATAGATCAGACTGTAGTCAACCGTGTCTAAATCAGGGCTGAGCATGAAGGGTTACAGTGCGGCAAACGTAAACTACTTAAAATTGCACGTATATGTTTTTCTTGTTTGGAGAATGTGAATCTTTAATGACACCTGGTTCAACTGATATTGATTCATCCAGAACATACCGTACCTTCATGTTCATGCACACACACACACACACACACACACACACACACACACACACACAATACACACAAACATTTCCATCATAGTCTTCATTTCTGACTTGAGGACCCATAGAGCATTCCCTGCGACCTTTTCCTGACCTGTGCTATTTATTTCTGAGTCAGTCCGAATTTTATAGCTTTTGCACGTGTCAAAATTAAGTATGACTTCCACATCATTAGAGTCACTCAAATCAATCAGAATGCGATTCCCTTTTAAGTAAACCTTTATTATTTTATCCATCAATGTAAGACAAAGAGAAGTCCGTCTTGTTCTGGGGGGAGACTGAGAAGAGAGGAGGTGGAGCTGTTTTTTAAGTCAGAAGCAAGAGGGTAAACAACTAGGAAAAGCAGCAAGAGGCAAGGAACACAGCGGCTTGCCGGATTTAACCTGAACAATATCAAAGAGAGAAACCTTTACGAGATCTTGAGGTGCCGCCAATAATTTAACACACTGAATGTCTCGACGTTGTTAATGCCTCTTCTTCAGAAGTGAATACCTAATATTAAATAATGGAACAAGCAGTTTGTGGCCATTCATCTCATATACTTGACAGCACACTTTAATTCAGCCTTACTTACTAGTGTCAACCCAGTCTCCTAAAAATTACATTTCTATACAACTAAACTATAATCACAAATATGTTTTTGTAGATAGTATAATTACTACTGTTTTATGTTTTCTATGAACTATGTCCATGAACAAGACATCAAAACCCTGTAGTAGCGCCAACATGTACTGTCCGACAAAAAGTATGTCATCATTATTATTATTATTAATTAAATGTACACAGCTGACATACTTTTGTCCACCAAAATATATAATCTACATCAGCATCCAGTTTTATGACTTTTTTCTATGGTTGCGTTCAGGCTCTCACAGCACTGGAATAAGGTCAGGGGAAGATCTTGGGCTGGCTTAATAGAATAAAATTTGACAGTTACTTCACACACAATATCTATATTAAAATTTAAACCAAAACACAGTCTTTCTCCAACCATATCCTAAGTGCATTTCTTCCCTAAACCCAACCTGAATAGGACTCTGGACTGGGGTCTGTGGTTTGTCAGTCCTAGTAAGCCACCCCAGCTCAATTTCCGTAAAAAATATGTTGCATAATAACATTATTTTTATGGTCGCTATAAAAATATAATTGCGGTTGCAGTTTAGTTGCATAAGAAACTTTCAGGATACAGGGTTGGCTGGTGCATATAAATATACTATATACACGTGTATAATTTATATTGTTTATATCTACAGTGGATGGCACAGTAAATACTGAGTAGATTTCCCTAAAATTTCATACACATTTATTAATTACTGAGAATCCACCCTGTACTCCTTGTTCATCATTGCTAGAAAATATCTATATATTGTTTATAGTTTCATTATAATGTTTGTTCTCTGTCCCATAAGGACATTATTAACATGGTGTATTGTGTTGGTATTATTTGGACCTTAATCAGTCAGTATATATTAATATTAATATCAACAGAATATTTTATATTCCAGTTGTTATTTGGGTATACAAATAAGCAGAGATAAAGGCATTGACTGAAATTAGTTGCAGACTAAATTAACTGAAAATAAAAAACACTTGTTCAGCATAAACAAGCTGAACCCAGAACTATGAAATGGAACCATTTTTTTATCTTTGACTGTATATTTGAGTGTATAATTTGTTTCCCAGTAAAGCCAAATTGTCTTTTTTTATGCCTCAGAACATCCTATTTCTAGAACAGCGGCCATCATTTCTGTGGTTACTAAGGTTAAGCATCTCTGATGTGAGGCTGATCATTCATGTAAGTTTAAGGTTAGTTGTACTGATTGTTAGCTTTACAGCAGCAGGACACATTTTGCCAATTGCCTCTGACTTGTAGTAAGTATACACCATCTTGCTTGTAAAACCTGTAGTGTTGCCAAACATTTGATTTGTCGTCCACAGGTAAGCTATTATGTTCATCTTGCACCATGTTTGTCGTGCTCAACCGCGACACATAGTATGAATGCATAATGGATCGGTTAATCTTCCTATCAAGATCATACTCAACAACTCTTTTTTTGTAATAACAAGGTCCATTGCATAAGTAAGTTTTAGTGGCAGCAGAACAAGCGTGATTTACTTAAAATAAGCCACAGTGTGTATCTTCTTAGTAATGATGTTGTCAGCCAGGGCAAGAGTATGGCTTACTGTATTTAATAGTTTTTAGACTGCAGTTCACCTCTGCGACATGAAGGAAAAAGCTGTCTCAGCCGTTGGATAGACACACAATATTTAGTAGTAGGATGTCTTTCTTGATGGATTTGGTCTTTCCAGCGGATTTTAAATAGTAAAGAATACTGCTACACTTGCTGTATCCCTTAACTGTAAAGCTACAAAAAGGGGAGATATCAATTTATTTTTGCTTTGAACTGCATTCAGTTTTGTCATATAAAAACTGGGCACTTATACAAGTATCAAAACGAGACCTGGGTTGTAAATAGTTATCCTTTGATTTTTTTGGTTTGTAGTCTTACATGAGGTGACTGTTTAAATTAACTCACATTACATTACATTCACCTCTGTTGTATGAAAAATAATGTTATTGTGTAGTGTTTAATGCTGAAATTGCCAGTCGCAGCGGTCTGTGAAAGTTAATTGCTGCTCCCTTTGCACAGCAATTAGAAAGCATTAGAAAAAAATGTGTGCTTCCATCGAAAAACTGAAGGCTCTCTGAGAAAGTCCACATTAGCAATACTGTAAACTTGTCCCCACACTGCCCTCCTCAGTAAATGAGACCCAGGACTCTCTTTCCTATAAAGGTGTCCAGGCAAAGCTTTTGAATCGAATGAAAAGGGGGGAGGCAACGTTCTAACAACATTTCTGAGATGGGTGGAGATGTGAAGGGGGTGTGGGTGGGTGGAGGAGCATTGCGGGTACACTGGCCCTCAGAAGCTCATCAGCATTTTAGTCTTTCTCCCCCTGGCATCGTGAGCGCAGGTGGCACTGGCTCATTACTCAAATCTCTTTGGCCTGTCTTTCATGGGTAAAGGGAAATATGGACTCTTATTAGCACATCCCCTACTGCGCCATGCAGTATTTGTGTGGGCTAGGACATGTGTGGGAGGCTGGAACAAAGAAACAGCCAGAAAAATCTCAACTATTTTGAAAAAAACAGAACAGATTTTATATTTTCCTGAGGTATTTCTTCATAGAACGGAGAAATCTGGATTTTCTTCTCATTATAAACAAAGCAAAACAGGCTAAATAAATTAAACCCACGTGATGCGATGCACCCATCCTCACTTGCTTCTGCAAGGTTTGTGCAGACTGTAAATATAGCAGAGTACAGCATGTGAGAAAACAAACAAACAAACAAGCATGCAGGTAAAAGTAGATCCTGTGTGCACAGAACTAGGGTGGGGGAACGGCAGAGAGCGGTGTTAGACTTGACAGGATGAAGGTGTACTGCAGTTCTCTGTCTCTCTTTTGCACACACATAGGGATGATTTGAATGCATTCATCCTGGCTAAACACAATGCAGTATAATATACAGTACTTCATACACATATTGTTAAACCCAGAGATGCATCCACAATTTCATTGCCAGAGCAATGGTATTATTGACATTCGTTATGTCTCCATGTTATTTCATTGCAGCAGCACATAGCAATGTCATCTTCACACAAGCTCTATCTGCTGCCAGTAAGGATGTATGCAGTCCTGCTCTCATTGCCTACCTCAATAGATGGCATTCAAGCGTCCATTGTAGAGTTTTTAGCATTAAATCTTCAGCACCAGAAAAACCAAAACATATCATGTCTTCTGAGGTCAAAATCTGCTAACGTTCAACCCAACGATGGTGGACACATTTACATCAGTATAAAACCCTTAAACTGAAACAGACCCCTCTCCTTTCTCTTACCTAATGACAGGTGGGTGCACACAGTAGAAGTAAGCAGGGTAGTTTTTAGAAATAGGCCACTCAGCCGGGCGCCTAAGGCACGACAAGCTGGTAGAGGTCCAAAAGAGGTGGAAGAAATATTTCGCAATTGCTCCTGATTTATTTTAAAAAGTGTTACTCATATGTCAGGCACCCCATACATTGTTAAAATGATGCACCAAACCCTGAGGGGAGACTACAGACAAAAGGACACTGCTGGGGTCTGCTGTTTTTCTGAATTTTTGAAGCCTGGTGTTCATTTTCTCGCATACTGGAGCTAGAATCACATATGAGGAACCAGGTTTTACTTTCCTTGCAAACAAACAGCAGTATAAATTATGATCAGGATATTGGTAATACTGTATGTTTGCAGGTGTGTCCTTAACTTGAAGTGTGTAGACTGGATTCTTATGGAATGATAAACAGGCTAAACTGAAGTTAGCAAAAGTAAATAACAAAATACATAATTAAAAAGAATATTGTATTATAAAACATGGTCGAGACAGCCAAGTAAAAGTATCATATTAATACCTAATAATAATAATAATCCTTCTTAATACAAGAATGGCCTTGACACAAAGATACAGATGAACAGTAGCCTGCTGATTGTTAAAATCACACAGAGATGGTTAATCAGATTTTACATATTTCCTCAATATGGATGAACAGAATAATACTGTTAAATAAAAAACAAAAAACATAAATGAACTTTGGTGGGGATAAAATAAAGAAAAAAACCTTGAGTTTCATTTCCTTGCAAAGAAAGCCTCAGACAGTCACAGAGTCAAACAGTCTGCAGAGTGAAAAAGATAAATAATAACAAGCAGTTATAAAAGTAAACTGCAACCCTGGAAGAGTCAGAACAAAAAGTACTGTTTGGACTCCACTGTTTGGAGCCAGCTATCTTTGAAAGGAAGAATAATACAAGCACATAGGTCACAATGAATATAGGTTAAAGCAACTACATAAAACACCTAATACTAATATAAAAACTACTCTACCATCTAAATTTCTACCATACTAATGTTAACAGTATGAGCTGAGTTTGTGGCTCCTTTGGTGGCAGCAGAATCCAGTGCTGAGGGCAGTGAGAGGGAATCATAACAGGAAAGGTTCTGGAAATGAGTTGAAACTCACTACAAAGCTCCTTAAAGCTGAGGGGAACTCCCTTTAATTGGTTTGTGTTGTTCACTCAACATATGATGATTGCTTTCCTGCTGTTTAAAAATCCTTACTTTTCTAAAAAGAAAGCTGAAAAAAATTCCCAACTGGCCAGAATAATACCCTGCAGTGATTAGTAATCATTACCATGCCTTGGCTCCCGTAGCAGCGGGATGGGGTGCACCATTCTCCCCTTCGTTCACTGAGCATTTTAATCCTTTGTCCTCATCACCTCTTCACTTCCCCCAAGGCACTGTGATTTGCAGACAGGACAGTGGTTCTGACAGCAGTGTAAGGCGAAGGCTTAGCTGTCCTTTTGACAGGTGCTTTTGGCCCCTGAGAGACCTGCTTGGACAGAGGACACGGAGAGGATGCACTGGAACCCCTTACTGATGATGACAGCTCGTTAAACACTTTAACCAAACGCACCAAACTCAATAAGACAGAAAGAGCAGAACACCCCGGAGCACGTAGAGGGGAGGTTTGGCTCATCTCAGTACGACTGCACTGAGCCGAGCCAAACTTCTGGAGGGAGGACACAGGACTGACCACAGCCTCCACTGGCTTAACCTATCAAAAGTTTCTCTATAATCACTCATGACCAGAAGAAAGATCAACATTTTCAAAGTCAAGCGTGCAAAATGGAAATCTCCCTCTGCTGTGGCGCTGACGCCAATAGGTAGCAGGCAAACCTCACAGGATTCATGTTCTGTCTATTCCACTTCGTTGTACTTCCTCATTGTTCAGGTTATTCGTGTATGAACAGCCATTTTCTCCCTAGCTCATTCTGCTGCAGGTTACTCCTCTGCTACATGGAGTGATAGGTTATCAGCCCTTGCTGTAGATTGCTTAAGGTTTGACTTGAACCAGCATGGGATCAGGTTAGAGGGTGTGATAATAATTGTAAATGATGAGACATATTTTAAATGATATGCAAGGATGGCACTATGTATTCCAGACCACCTCTTCCTTCACATTTCTTCTCCCTCTATCTTTGAAATAAATCTGCCTGGCCGAGGGATTAAAAGGGTCGTCTCCATATATTCCAAACCCCAGCTGATAAAACTGAAAATGATTGCACATTGGCCTGATTTCACAGCTCCTTTAGCAGATGACAGCTGAAAGTAGCTTTGACATTTCATCATTTGCTGTGGTTGTGATTGCATTTTACACTGATTACACTTGTGCAGTAGGAGCTGATACTGTCTGACTACATAAAATAAGATAATTTAACATAAGGCTGCACATAGGATGTTTTGATAATGCCTTTCTTTGTTTCACGTCTCACATCTAGAATTGAAGATGAGTCTGAGTTTCTTCCTGGATATTTCCCCCATTCGAAAGTGAGGAAAACATTTCACCTGGCTATTTTTAAAATGAGTTCCACTTCTTTTCCAATCGTACGTCTTTAACTTAAGACAGCTGTAGATTTGATGAGCAGAAAGCCTTTATTTGGATCTACTAAAATTTAAGGTGAGCAATTTCTCCCAAAAGGTGAGAAGAAAATCCTAATTATGAATGAAAACTATGCATGATTATAATTGTTCGGTTAGAATTTTGTGTCTATTTGCAAATGTTCCCTGACAGCCCAAAAACACTGAGCTGTTTCTTTGACATATATTTATCCACTGCTGATAAATACAATTTTATTTTTACATTGTGCCTCTGGTGACATGAGCTGTATTTATTTATTTTACGCCTGATAATTAGCAGAAAATTAATATCACTTAGATGAGCCAGTAATTAAAGTGGATGTCAGAAAGCTGTACCAATAATTAGTCACTTCTCCTCCCATCATTAATGACATGATCAAAGCAGGCACTCTGATTGAAGATGTCATATGTCATCTGTAATAATTCTCTGAAAGTTGCTGCTTTCAGGAAAATAATCCTTCATTTTCTTCAATAAGAAACCAGATCTTTAAACTTATATTTTGGCTACTACCATGTTAAGGCTCCTCATACCTTTGCCCTCTTAGATCACATCTCAGTCTTCTGATTTTCTCTTTCATATGCCACCTTGGTTTGTTTTTCCTCTTTCTCTGAGCGTTAAGAATACTCTGTGAATGTACGACAGGTGGTATTTGATCAGTCGTGTCCAAACATCACAGTATCTCCCAGCCGTCCTGTCGTGTCCTGTGGAGCTGTGGGGCAGGGCATCTCTTTGACCTCCCAGCAGGCCTGTGGAGCAGTAACACAGGGCAGTATTGCTGTGCTAAGTCTCTCTCTTCAGTCAAGCCTGACCACATGAGAGAGATGAGTGGGAAACTTTTCTGTCTCCCTCCTGTCATGGTCAATTCAGCTTGTATGAATGTGGGAAGATGCAGAGCGATACGGGTGTGTGGTGGGATTCATTCATGTGTTTTCACATTTGTGTACAGTGGGATCTATCTTTCTAGTAGCCCACTAGCCCTAGGAATTACATCCATATTGTAAGATGTAATTTACATATATAAATAATTAGCCTTAATATAGTGAGGCAGAAGATAAGGTTATTGAGATAGGTGGGTGTTCAACATTTCTGATCTTCACGGAGGAGACTTCACATCACGACAGTTAATGTTTGCTCTTTTATAAACCATAGCCACAATGCTAAACATGTTAGAAAATACTTGCCTTAATTGTGTTTTGTCAATGTATGTGAAGGTGAGCAAGCAAAGTAAGAATTCCATGACATGGTTTTAACACTGTGTATATGACAATAAACTTCTTGATTGATTCTTGATTCTAGCAGAGTTAAATGAGAACATATATGCTACTCTTTTATTTAGCTACTAACAGTAATTGATTAGTTTAGCATAGCACAGATACGTGAGGTAAAGTAAATATAACAAAATCCATCAGCAAATCTCAAAAATGTGTTAACATTTGTTATCAATGTTATCAACTTGTGCATTTTTTCCCAAATGTTTTCAATCTCAGTTTATCTGATATATGTGTTTAGTATAAACAGTAGAAAGAAATATATTGTAGGCCTGTTTGAAGCAAAAGACGATCAAATATTAATAATAAAAAAAACAAACAAAAGTCTGTCACTCCACCAACACACCAACGACAGCGCAAGTTATTTGGCGCATCATCAATTTAAATGAAATAATATTAGTTAATGAGAGCTGAACTGAGCTGCTGATATTTTAACCAGAAATAGACTATCTATCTATCTATCTATCTATCTATCTATCTATCTATCTATCTATCTATCTATCTATCTATCTATCTAT
>JAUYWH010000026.1:7281409-7334780 GCA_034779795.1 Ctenopoma multispine
CTATCTATCTATCTATCTATCTATCTATCTATCTATCTATCTATCTATCTATCTATCTATCTATCTATCTATCTAGCAACTCCTCTTTTTGTGTGTTGTGTGTGTGCCTCGTGGAGTAACACACTGTAATACTCCACTGCTGGTATCTCACCCCTCTGATTACATTTGTCATTATTTTTATCTCTATTCTGTTTTTCTGTACTACACTCTGGACTAATTCTGATATTTTTGTTTAGATTTTTGATGTCACTTTTTATCTACTGCTGTAACTTGCGGACGTCCCGCTCCGCAGTCAGTAAAACGTTACCTTAAATTGTAAGTGTCACAAGCTAATTTAGCTGCGTCTGCTCTAAAACAGCATGTGACGACATGAGCAATCCCACAGCTTGTAGTGTGGTACTGCAGTATTGTATTAAATATGAGTGGGAGGACACATTGAGCCAGTGAGTCCGCTGTTGTCAATCTAAATTTAAAACATTAGCGTTTCAATTATTTGATTGTGCAAACTTGAAGATCTACATTTAATTCCATCTGACAGAGCTAAAGGCATCAGACAAATTGACTTGTGTGAGGAAAAGGCCAAGCAATATTTTGTCAAGCCTTTTACGGTTGACTAACTGATTGGACCTGAGCCTGACAAGCCGAGTCCTGAGGATAGTATTTAGATTGAGGTAACAGCATGGTTCTTGGACCAGACAAAACAAAGAATATTTGCCCTTGTGGGGATATAAGAATGGTTGTTTTCTTCACTTATTATTTATCTAACTATTTGAGTTTGGGATTTTTCAAGCAGTCTCAAAGAGCTGCTGTGTAACTGTAGCTGTGACTTCCTTTTACCTCGCAATAAATGTTAGTGTGCTAACATGACAACTAAGTTAAACGTCATTAGACAAAGAAATTTGACTGCTTTACTAAAACTTTGTTCATTCATTTAGCCATGGCTAATACATTTTGTGGATGTCAGAAGTTGACAAGGTACTGTCTTACTTAGTCCTTACACTGGTTGAGCAGTGCATAATTGCCTCAGGACGTAGCCCATTTATCAGCCATGCTTTGTGATGTGACTGGGAGAGTGCTGCGGTAAATAATTCACATTGGGTTGAATCATATTCGACAGGAAATGGAGAAAGAAAACTGTGCCACATCTCCACATAAGTGTGTGCCATGAAAAGAGTCAGGTGCTACACAATTCTTATAATTCCTTTGTGTAAGATGAAGATCATTAATGACACGCGTGACGCTTAAGTCCCATTCAGATCGGATTTATTTCTCTGGAGGGATTTGGGTGAGTTTAATTGTCAGTGTCCTGGTCAGTTATTTTAATCCCCTCCAGAGGATGTAGTGTGTGAACTGTGCAGTGTAGATTATTATGTACAGTATATCCCCCATTACAGTACCTACTGTTTTTCAGTCTCATTCGGAAAGACACAAAGCAAATTCATCGAGGGGAATTCTGTTACTGAATCCTGTGTAACAGCTGAAGTACAAGACAGCTTGTTAACACCGACAGATCAGTCAACTCAGTCAATAAAGAGACAGAAAGAAGAACTTTGAGAGTAAAGCACTGCAGCCTCAATAACTGTGCTGTTCTGATGTCATGCCATGCTTTTGTAAGCTACATGTATTTTTTATTACAGATTTATAGTATTCACAATACTTCAAATCATATTTGTAACAATATTAAATTAGATTATTCGATAAGCCTATTTGTGATTAAGGCCACAAAATGTATCCTCACAAGATTCTCAGAATAGAAACTGCACCTGTTATTTGGCAAACGTTTGAATGCCTTTGTTAGTGTCATCAAACAAAGGCTTAACCTAAAGCAAGACAAATACAATATTGCTCCATATAATATTAATCCTAATGCTACTCAAGTGTGGATTAGCCACTATTAAAAGTAAGTAAATGCATTTATAAATAAACATCCTTTATTATGCATTGCAATGTATTTTTATACCCACATTTAAAACATGTTTTGTTTTCAGGTGATTTCTACCTTGTTTTTTTCTCCAATGTTTATGAAGACAGTACTTTTTTTCACCTATCATATTATATATTTCTTTTTCCAAACTTCAGTTCTGTCTCCCACTCTTCTCTTTTATACTGACTCATGTCAGGTCTGCTTGCTTGTCCTTTAGGTTGTGTAGTTTTAGAATTACTCGTCCCCGCAGGTAAGGAGAACGTTTATATAAACGCAAACTAAATCTATGTTGCTTATAAATTTGAAAAATGAGACCATGGTTTGAAAGATTAATAGGTCATCCTGGTGTGACCATGTGATCTCCTACATGAGTATTGTACTGGATGTTTTCCATTCTGTCACAGCAGCTATGCAGCAGTCAGGACAACACATCCACCCCCCCCGGATATCAATATTTAAACATTTAATCTACTGTCATTACCAAGTCTTTCCAGCAACAGGCCTGTTACGTAACTACAAGAGCGTGAGATGTAGCATCGTTGATTTGGGTCTTTGGTCAGATGGAGCTGTAACACATTTGATGTTACACAGTATTTTACACAATTTTAAAACGATTGAATTTGTAGAAGGACTTGATACAGAACTAGACATCAAATGTGCTCAGAGTGATCACTGTATCTTTAACTCAGCAGTTACATGCAAAGGAAGGTAATTGCTTTTAGAGAGTGTTTTTTTTTTTTTTTTACCATTCATGTAGACGAGGGAAACCCATCCTCATAACTCGTGGTGAAGGACTGCTTTCTTTTCTCGCCTTGCTCATTAACGAGCCACATGGAAGTCACAGTGAGTCTGTTGCATGTGTTAAGACGTTCATCACAGTAAACAACTCTCATCTCCATATTGATTACTGCTGTAACTTATATTCACTTTTCCAGATGCAGAGCTTTAATTCATCTGCTCAATGGGCCCGTGTTACCTCTCAGCCACAACTATGCAGCCGAATGGCTCGAATAACTTGTTTTATTCAGTCCGGGAAATAGCAGCCATTATCTTTTCTCTTTATGATCCATTCCCGTCGTTCTGGGAGGTGCCATGTTACCCAGCAGGAGACCATCCTATTCAACCACCTGCCATTCCCCAGACACACTGCTAATTAGCCAAACATTAAGATTGGTTTGAACACAGCAGGGTCCACATACCTTGTTTCAGAGCATATAATACAAATAAATCTCACTGGAGATAGAACACATGCTTAACCATACAGCATACCATTTGTTGACTAGGTGTTCTAGGAGACGTTCACAGTCATAGTCTCTTTGAAGCACTAAAATGTAATGCATTATCATGCATTGTAACAAGTAACACAAATAAAGAACTCTTAGGGGTCCTCACATAATGCATATGCAGACCAATATTGTTTTGGCCATTGAGTTGCTTCAAGGTTGAGTCGATAGGCTGCATCAATACAGCAGCAACATTGTTATGCATGCAGCAACGTGTCCAATGTGATCCTATCTCTAGGATTTGTGTCCTGTGGTAATTTTGCTGTGTGTATCATGTGTGACTTTCTAAGTTAATAAACAATATGATATGTGAACACAAGGGAGCATGACATATTTTTCCTACCTGCATGCTGTTTTGCAGATTTTGTAGTAAACATGCCTGAGAGGTCTATAATGTCACAATATTTGCTGTGTGCCCTTGTTTCCCATGAATTGCATCCAAAAATTGAAACACAGTCTTCCAAAGACAGTAATAAAGGTTAATGTCATATGCCCATAAATCCATAAAGGAGTTCAACATAAATATCTGAGGTGTAATGATAGACCCTCTGTCGTACAGTATGCTTTTGACATGGCGGACGACTGAATTCTTTTAAATCGTCTTTACTATCAGGTTGCCGTACAGGACACTGCCCTCAACTGGTTTGCATCATAATTAACACACAGATCATTTTCTGTTAAGATCAGAGTTTTTTTCCTCCTCTACTGCCCACATCCTCTGACATCGTTTCAATGCTCAAAAAGGAAAAGAAAAATTCAGTGGGTGTGTTATTACTGTTTTCAGACTAGTCTTGGACTTGTCTTGTTTTATTTCTCCTCATTACTGTTTACTTTATTTCTTTATGTTTTTCTTTTGTCTGCTTTTGCATATATTTTGAAACTGTATTTAATGTGTAAATCACTTTGGTCAACTCTGGTTGTTTTTATACGTGTTATTTAAATAAGGTGAATTGAATTGATGCAATCATAATAATGGCAAATAGACTGCTCTTCACGGAGGTGCAATATATGATTTATTTTCCTGCCTCTAGGAAGTTAAGTGGCTTTAGAAGTTTTATCTCTGCTGCTGAGAACTTCTTTTCATACATCTAAAGCTCATTTTGACTTCAGAGCATTTTTTATTATTTTTCATTGTTATTTTTACTCAGAGGCTATGAATCGGGCACAATATTTCTCTTTTAGCTGTCAGTCTTGTTTATTATTTCTGGATTTTCCTGGATTATCTGGGAAACCCCAAGACCTTCACACTGCAGTAATTTTGAATCAAGCACATTATAAACTCATTCAGACCTCTGGTGTTTGATAAAACTGTAGCTGGTACTGTAGGAAATATTGCTGTGCCCCTTTCTGCTCTGACCAGCCACCCGGCTCTGATCTGCAGAGCAATGGCCATTGTCTCCGTCACAGCTGCGATCTGTTCCAGTGGGAAGTCAGAGCCACTGAACCACAGCATTACACTTTTAAACCCTCGGAAAAGTATCAAAACGTGTTTTGCAGTTTCCCTCTTTATTCCTGTCCAAAACCCTCTTTTTTTTAAAATAAGAAACATTATGCTTCTGCTGCTTCTCAAACATTGCTTGAAGTTATTGTCCCTGTCATAATAGATAAATAATTAACCAACTTCTAGCTCAAAAATGATGAAACAAGTGCGGCAGTTGCAAAAGTGCAATACAAGGTCAAGAAAGTAAAGTAAAGGAGTAGAGTGGGATACAAGCACAACTATGAAAATGTGAAAAATGAGGCGCACAGTGAACTAGAGAACTGGGGGAGTCAGTTGAGTGAGTACGAGGGGGAGTCATGTGACTGCAGCTGTCGATGACACAGCCTCTGAATTTTGGTTGGAAATAAATTTGCCTGAGTATGTCATAGTTCACAGCTCACAGAGTTTCCTCCCCAAAGTGATTTCCCCCTGTGGCCGGATAGCTTCGGTATTCCTCCTCAGAGCTTTGAGTCATCTTTCAGTCAGATTCATCACAGACCTTTAACATGCTGTCAATTAATTTAAACTACTTAGATGCATAATTTCATATCTAGTTATCTCAGTGCTCTATCGTGTTGCAGGATTTTAAGCTACAAAAGCCAATTAGCTTTTAAAAAAGACTAGGAGATTAAACCTCAGCTGTCAGTTACATCCACTGAGGGGACCAAATGGTCCGCGGTGTGTGCTGGCAGCAGCCTGGCCAGACAAACCATCCTGGTCTCTAGAGGCTTCAGACTAAGATGACTGGCTGCTTCTCAGGCCACAGGCCAGAACTTACCATCACCGTTGTGATTCACATATTCTCCGCACAATCAGTCCACTGCACCAGAAAACCACCGCCGCCTGTTGTTTTTGGCTGTAGCGAACATATATAAGCACAAAGGATCTTAATGAGCCTGACGTGTTGGATACAACAACAACACAGTACAGATAATCCACCAAAAAACTCAAATCAGTCTCCAGAACGTTCACGTTTTGATCCATGTGGACAAATTGTACCTCATCTCGGTGGCTTTAATGTAAATTTGATGGAAAACCATCAACGAGACCTTTGCACTGTACTAGGCAGTAAATGTTTACTGAAACTGTGCAGTTCACTGCAGCAGCCACACACGCATACAGTATACATATTTAACTTTTGGATGAAAATAAGACACCAAATAAGACCCCTCAGCACGTAGGTAGGTTTTGGAAGAGTTTCATTCTAAACCTGGCTGTTAAGAAAGGAGTTCTTATGTTTGTGTTACATTAAAAATCGGATTAAAATCATCACTTTTTTTTCTCTCTGTGGCACGTGTTAACCTTTCTGGTTTTACACCTACGATTTAAACAGTAATAATACTCTTTGCTTTCCACGTGTTCCAGATCTCTTTAGAGACACAATCATATCTATTTTTACTTGTGCAGCACTGCTGTTACTTGACATTTATCTGCGAAATACTTCTTTCTGTAATTTATGAAATACCTTTGAGAGTCCAAGAAAATGCTTATCCTACATTCAGCCATTATAAAAATCTATCATTTCATGCGGACCCATGGAAGAAAAACGGCTAATGCTTGGATTGCAGTGCCTCAAAAGGTGTCAAAATAACTTACTAATAAATAAAATAAAAAGTAACCTAGTGGGAATCATTGCTATGTTTAGCAACCTTTGTCTGTCTGTCTGTCTACCACCCACTTGCTAACTTAACAGCATGATGGGTCCTCCCAAATGTGGAGTGACATACACCTTGAATCACTATTCGGCTGCTAATGCTATGTGGGCTTGTTAAAAAAAGAGGAGTTGATAGTGTGCTTCCTAGCAATGCCAGCTTTTAAAAGAGCCAGGGGCTCAAGGCTTAAAAGCTGTTTCCACAAGTATGTCGAAAAAAACGGCACATAAAATTTCATGTACAATAGTTGTTGTATCATTATACAATATTTCATATTAACTTTCATATTAACTTTTGAAAAAGCAGGTCGGTAAGTTTCTTAGCTCGTCCCTGTACCTTCACAGCTGCTGTAACAAAGGCCGTCTCTTCAAAACACGTTCATTTCCAGATAACACAAACCACATAGCCGACAGCCCCACAATCTAAAATCACAGCCTTTTTTCTTCCTCTTCCCTAATTGGATCTTACAGTTGTAGCATGCTTTGTCATCAGAACACTCCTCTTAGATGTTAGTAAGCAAACAGCAAAGTCACATTTTGTTTATTCCTTGGCTTAACCCACATTGACCCAGGTTCAGTTGGCAGCTTATTCTGTTAAATTTGGTTGTGAAGAATCTGTAACAGATCTCTCCGTTATTTTTGATGATACTGTTACACAACCTGCTTGTCATTCACACTCTGTTGTCACTCAAGTTGTGCCTCCCTCGTGAGGAGGCCTGAAATGCTTGGATTGCTGGATCTGCTGTCCATGATGGAGTGTGTGTGTGTGTGTATATATATATATACATATATTACTGGGAGCTTGGTGTGCCTATCAGCAGTGTACAGTGTGTGAATCCAGAGGGTGTGACACTTCTGTCAGAACACATTACATAAAGTGTGACGTCCACTGGAGAAATGAGGCCAAAGATTTTAGATGTGCAGAGCATGCCCTTATGAGCAAACGCTACTGTCAGACATACATACACTGTAGTGGCTGTCTGTCTGTCGTGACTTTCTCCGAGCTAAATGGTCAAAAGTATGTAGACAATGATCTTTTTTTACTTCCCTTGTAGTTAAAAAACATCAAATCCTGTTGAAAATATTTTATTTTAGAGTGTAGCATGTTTTTTAGTGTATTATTTGGCTTAGATGTTAAACTAGGGCTTTTTTTTTATTTCTTTCAAAACACCTAAATCACTAAACCGAGATTGGTGCTTCATCTGCTATCACTTACACACTAGCACCAGCAGTCCTCTGGAATCACAGCAGTAATGTAAGCTGTTCTTCTTTACTTGGAGATGTTTCGCCAGTCAACAAGCGTGAGTATTGGTGACACAGTAGTTACAGAAAAGTTGTGAGTTACCTGCATAATAATAGTGACTCCCCTCATGTACAGTTACCTGGAAAACCTTTTCCTCGTTGAACTATCACTTGCACTTGTATGCAAGCTTTACAGTAAGTAAGTAACACTGTGTTTACATGTAAGCTGTCGCAAAAAAAACTGAGAACAGAAAATAAATAAATACATAAATCAAGAAATCATTTATAACATAAGATTTTTACAATTTTTTGTTTGTATCAGCTCTGCTCAACAATCATTAGCCAGTATAATATGTCCTTGTCCACATTTTAGCACTAGCATGAGACTTGAAATCAATCCACTCTGCTCTGCTCTCCTATGCTCTTCTACAATCTACTATGCTATAATTAGCATATTAATCAGATATTAATCATCATCAAATGATGAGAGATATCATCATCAAATTACTAGTCAAGCAGAAATACATAAAAATTCTCTGAGTGGTTAGAAGAGAGAGCCTTGCTCAAAAACTTTTAGAAGCAAATACTTCTGCACCGCTGCCAGGCTGTTTTCTGAGCATCTCTAATCTTAAATCTAGCTACTTTTTTTTCTGAATGTTGGTAAGACAAAACAAGCAATTTGACGATGCCACCTTGTTGTGGAAACCGTGTTGAACAGGTTTCATCATTTGCTGACATTTTATAGGTTTAACAATGAATCTATCTAAATAATGAAGATGAATCTATAATGAAATCTGTAGTTTCAGGGTCAACACTATACTGCTGTAAATTACCTGAGTGTGCATCGTCATTGTTCTGCAGACCATTGAACTGAACTATGTATGTGTTCATGTAAAACCAATAATGCTGAAGCTGTCGTTTCACTTTTAGGAAGTCTTAAAATAGTCATCCGTCTCAGGGCTCATCATTATCATCTCTTCCCGCACTGACTGCCTTCAGTCCCCCTCCCCCCCATTTTTTCCCCGCCTCTCAGTTTTCCTGATGTTTTATCTATTCATACCCTGCAGTAAAAATTTTTCTGTTTAGACTTATATTATTCAAGCAGATCGAAGCATCTGTTTGTTAAAAATAATCAGTCAATTCAAGTCAATTCATCAGTGGGCGGAGAAGACACTCTGAGCCAGTGCAGTATGCATCTGTCTGATTGCAACTCTTTTGTGCTTTAAATCGGGTGATAGAGAAAGAAGGATGTGCGCATCAGTGACAGCAATGACAGCTAGCAAATATGAAATAAATCATAGTCCAGTTCACCTTATCATGAGCGGCGCAGCTACGGATCTGTGAGACGCAGCGACTTATATTTCTTGCAGCTGTCATGGTTTCAGAATGGAGTCTCTATTACAAAGTAAAGAAGAAAGAACGGCAGATGAGTGAGAAAGAGATTCTTTGACTAAAACAGTTGAGAGGCAACTGAGTTGGAACTGCTTTGACTCTGCTTGTCATCTGATTTAAAGCTTCTGATGAGAAGAAAACATAACAGTAGAAAAAACAACTCCTGGCTAGATGCTGAGCCATGGTGCTTACTTTTTTTTGTTTTAAATATCCTTGTGTGTATAAAAGTATTTTGCGTGTTTTGCAGGTGATAATACATGCATACTCTGTCAGTACTTGGGTTGTTTGAGTAGTTTTGCAGTGCTTTAGTTTCAGTGAAGGATGTGGAATGAGGTCACATTGAGAACCACTGCAGCATGAACAAAAGCCTGAGATCAACATCTAAGGTCTGATTTCTTACACTATACACTAATGTGGATCCACTTAGCAGCATAGCAGCCACAAGTCTCCAGGAAGGTCTGGTGTTTTGAAGGAAAATGCTGTAGGGTTAAGCACCTGTAAGAACAGCAGTAAAGAAGAAAGATGCAGTAATATACTAGATTTTAGGACATTACTAAAATTAGCATCATAACTTAAACAACATACCCGATTACATTTTATGAGCAGTTCATGTTGAAAGATCAGTTTGGTGCTGCCATTTCTTCTTGAGGTAGTTTGTAACTTGTGATTGTTGCAACTGAGGACAAATACATAAGTAGAGTTAAACCCAAACCATTAAAGTAACTCAGGTCCATTATTTCTCTTTCACAAACGTTTTGGTCTGCCGATATCCACTGAACCTAAAATCATCAAGCAGAGAGTTCAGTGGTGGATCCTGGTCATGGTGGATGGTGATCTCAGGCTTGTCTGGCAGTGTAGTCATGCAAACCCATGTCATGGAGCTCCCAGTGGGCAGTTTTTGTGCTGACATTGCTTCTTGAGGCAGTTTGGAACTTGGTTGTGGGTGCTGCAACTGAGGACAAATTATTTTTACACACTATGCGCTTCAGGCATCTGCAATCCTGTTTTGTGTGGCATAGCACTTCACGGCTGAACTGTTGATGCTCCTAGTCATTTCCACGTCACAATAACAGCATAGAGGCAAATCTAGATGGGCAAAAAGAAAAAAGACAAATAAACAATTACTCATTTTACTTTTGTCATTATGCGTTCATTAGAGTTATTAGATATATACTCTTCTTATTAATATCATGAAATGGTTGTGGTTTAGGCATGTGAAGCTAATAGAAACAGTATGCGTATCCTTTGTATATTAACTGCTCATAAAACGTAATCTGGTCTAAATTACAGGTACAGACCAACACAATTTGTTTAGGATAGTAACACGCACACAGCCCCAGTCTTTGTCTTTGTGGAACACACCCATTGTCAACTTTAAGATGAAGTGATCAGACTGCAGGTTAGCTAACCGCTAACTTCATGCTTTAATTATACCATTTGCATTCAATATGGAACAGTAATACAATATAATATAATGAATTGTGTAATGGTTACATAGATTTCATACATACATGGAGGTAGTCCCAAAGGTTCACTTACTTTTTTTTGAAAAATCAAACCTTAACTGGGCATTTGTTACATCCTTCATGATCAAAAAGAGTTTAGCTTGTCTGTCTATAGAATTTGTTGATATTGTTGATGCTTTGGTTCTGATGATGTATTCCTGGTGTGCTGCAGGATATATGAGAATCTCTATACTCTGCTTACTTTATTAAACGCCTCTGCAGTTGACGGCTGAGGTTCAGGGGCTGTTGCTCCTGGACAGGCTAGACGAGGATAAGCCGACTGAAGTCACCTTGAGATCAGAGGGAGACAGACTACAATTCCCTTGCTTCTCATCACATTTTATTGTGAAAAGGAACAACAGGACTGTGTCAGACGCATACAGATGCTTGATGAAAAATTGTCTTAAGAATCTGGACTGACTGACTTCATGTATCTGTTAGAGGCTTGAAACTATTAGCTTTACAATCTCATCTCCTTAAAAGTTTGCAGCTCGCCTCTTTTTGAAGTGAGCTGTTTGTGTCGGCAAAACGCTGAGTGAATGGCAGTCCCGATAAGCCCGAATACTCCCAGACTGACGAATCAGCACTCTAAAATTCAGCAGAGTAATCTAGACCTTCTATGCATTTTGCCTCAAATTTTCATAGCTGTCTCTCTTCGTCTCTTGTTTCAATGAGTGTGCGTGCAGAGGCTGTCCCCCTGCAGGCCTGTTAAGCCATAATCAGTCCTGTCTGGGCTTTTTATGTTTGTTCACAGAACATGACTTGCATACCTCTGGGACAAAATTGCTGACTGCAAGAGGTTACAAACCTCAACCCAAAGGCTTTATCGGCGTTGCTCTTCATGCAGGGATTATGCAAATCAAAACTCAGGTGAAGCACCAAACGGGCCTGGAGTTTATACGAACACAAGGTACCTGACATTAGCATGTGTGCATGCAGTGTAGCACACATTTGGGCTTCAGTGTATTCGCTTTACACGTCCCCTAAATCCTGCCTCGACCAGTGCTGCACTCATTCTTATCACCTTTTAACCTTTTGCCAGTGTACTGGATAATGAATTTTTTTAAAGTCCATAGCTTCACTTATGGGACACAGATGCCATGTCCTTGGTATTTATCTCTGGGTACTGGAGGGTTTTAAGTACCAGACAAAATAATTGTATTCTTGTATACAGCAGTAGTAGTATTATACTCTTTTTTATTACTTTTTATTATGAAATGCTCTCCCAAAGCTTTAATCTGCTACTTGTGGTTCTTTTGCTTTTTTGAAACAGTTATTTTCTATATAATTATAAACGTTTATTACAAAGACCCTATACACTCGTAGAACAAGCTACACCTGGGGGAGTTTATAACATTTTGTATATGCAACTCCTTTATTAAAAAAGAAAAAAGTTGTTTACATTATTATATACTGTAACCAAAGTCTGATAACTGTCAGAACCACTGTAAGTACTGTATCATCACTTTTATAATACAGTCACAGTTAAAACCCACCCAGCTTAGACCAGAAATAAGAAATCACTCTGAAAGATCTGTCATGTCTAAAAGTACATGAGATAATTAAATTAAACATTCACACTGTTCTCACATCAGCGTCAAGTCACCAAACTCATCTCAGAGTTTGCTGCCTTCACTTGCTTCATTAAAATGTACAAGCAGCATCTCACTTTTTGTCACTACCTTGCAAATACTGAAGTATCAGGCCATGCGCAGGCTGCAATGCAAAGATTCAAACGTTTTTCTAAGGTTTGAGACATGTTTTTTTTTTATGTGTCAAATCTGTTAGGTGTTCAATCAATCACTCACTGAGTCACAGGAAAAAAGAGCCAAGAGTCTTTTCTGCAAATCAGTAATTTAAGGTTTTCAAATAAATTAAGCTTCATATCATGTCTTTTTACATACAGCATGGAGGGAGAGTTAGCTGTCCTGGACCTGATCACACTTACTGAGGAGTAGTGCTGGAGTAGTGCTTAAAAAGTGAAGATTAGACCCCGTGTGCCCCGCTGTTCCAGCTTCACTCAGATTTCGTACCCTGCTGCTGTGCCTGGCTGAACTGTGGAAAGTCCAATTTTACAAACTTAACTTTGCACTGAATTTGATTCTGTCAGCCTCTTTGTCTTAAATTCCCCATATTTTTGTTACATTATAAGAAATAGCTCTTCTTTAATCTCCACACAGAGGAAGAGACAATCCCTCCTAATCATAACTTCAGAAATTTCACACTTTCTCATCCATATCAAGAGATTCTCCTCAGCTCCTCCTCTCCACATTTCTGCAACCTAAATCCATAGCACGCTTCTGCCTAGTTATATTCAAACCACCTGTTTCTGCCACCAGTTTCATGTTGTAGTTTTTTTGTGAAAAAAAGGCTTAGGGAAAATCAGCTTTTCATTACTGTCCTGCACAAATTGTATTGCCTAATGAACCATATGCAGGGACGGCTTCTAATCCATTTTGATAGTGAGATGAGCTCACTGGTACGAGGTAGTAACTCAGGAAATGGTGAAATGTAAAATGACTTGCTAGGATGCTGTCCAGGGAGTATCAAGATATTGATTTTGTTCATACAATGAAATATAATGAAACAGGTAGAAAAGTGTTACAGCAGCTGCTGCATAACAAAAAAATCTGTGAGATTAGTTTGTAATTATTACAGTGGAGGCCTTTTACATTGATGTTTTCTATGACAGAATGAGAAGGTCAACTTCAAGTTAAAAGCTGCAGCAGCGAAATCGAACTATGACATTCCCCCAGTGGCTTCTCAACAACAACGACAAGAGAAAAAACGGCTAGAGATCAAGAAAAAAGTCCTGCTGCCTTGTTCCAGGGCATCTATAACAAAGACTTTTACAAGACAGCAGGCAGCTAGTGTAAATATGCATCTGGCTGAGATGCTTTCAGATGCTGGGTCTGACTATGCAGGTGGGTTTTTCTGACCCCACCTGCTTTTCAATGTTTGTTTCATCCATAAATACTAGACTTTCTTTTAGATGGTCCCACAACCTGCTGAGACTGCTTTCTATCTTCATAAACCTTAACAGTAGGAAACAACAACAAACTCTGTTCAATTTTAAAAAATAAAAATAAATAAACAAACATGTTTTTAATGTGACTTTTAATTTGTGATACTTCAACTCAACTGAGCAAATTTGAATCTTCAGTATTCACATTTCTCTCGGCTTTATTGAAATTACATGAGAGAAATCAGTTCTTTGTAAGCATTTCAATGGAAGTATGCATGTGCACAGCAAGATTTCATGTTGGTGTTTTAAGTGTTTTCCTCATTAGTTAATCTGCTTTGTTTCATATTCATGTTTCTAAGATTTATTTCTAAGATTTCTTTGTATATAAGTAATAGTTGCATTTGACAAATTATTTAGGACAGGAGGTGAAAAAAAAAATAATAATACTCCAAAATAAAAACAATAAATGAAACAAGGAACATATGTGTTGCTGCAGGCTGCTCTGTCAACATTCACAAGCTGATTTTACGGGGCATGTCAGAATAAGACCATCTCCTCCTGTTTTCCTTCTTAGGATGTTTGTGTTGTTACTCAACATGTTTGCTATTCTGATTGACTTTGGTAATCTAGGTTGGACTGTTGTATTCAAACACATCAGCCGTGTATTATAGAGCTGCAGCAGAAATCAGTGATGAGTGCAGCAATGATTGGGTAAAGGCATTTTCTAACACAAGTCCAGAGTAAATTTATTCCGACAGGACTTACAGCAGAGGAGGATGTGGAACCTGTGAACATACCTCCTCCTGCGCTCAGTGAATGAGGCGGAGGCTTAACCTTCATGTGTTTCCATTCTTTTTTCCTGCTCGCTGCCAGCTACAATCATGTAGCTTTCTTTTTCTTCTCATTTATATCGCAGAGGATTCTGCACATTTTTTTTACCCCCTCTGATGTAATAGGAAAGAAAGACTGGCATAGCATTTCATGTCTTAATTTATGTCTCAAGATGGTAGCATGTGTAAACTATCATCAGAGATCAATACTGTTAAAGACAATCGTCAGTGGTTGGCTGAGAGAGCAGAAACATTTTGATTGGCAGCCTAAAAATCGGTCATAGCCTGTGGAGCCTGACAATGAGATAGGCATCAGATGACATCATATGAGATAACAGGTGTACCGTAATCTGTCCTCTTTTTATTGAGCCACATACTGGGAAACTATCAATCTGCAATTTTAAAATGGTTATGAAATTAAATCAAACCTTAAATGTGAGATTTCATCCACTAAATTGACATGACACACAATAATGTAGATAGTTTCGCTAGTAAAGAGTCGCCAATCCTAGAATCAGATCCTAAACCGTGAGTTGAACTCAGGCTGATATGTATCTGTGTGTAAAACTGGCAAAATTCAAACAGTAGCTGCTGACAGTTGTGTGACTTTGCACTGGTTTTGGTGATAACACCAACACAAAAGGCAAAAATATTCCCAAAGCCAGGTTTGTCTAAATCAGCAACAGTTATTGTAACACTAGAGACCTTGATTGCCTTCTTTTGCTGCTGCCAGCATTTTCCCACCGTTACAGGCTGTGTGCCCAGTTGTTTTCTGATGAAAAAGAAGCTCTGTTTTTTTCCACTGAGGAGACATTGGCAGCAATGCCAGTGGTCACAAGGTGCCACAAACAATTTCTGTTGGTACAAGGAGGGCAGTAGACATACTAATGCAGCAATATAGAGTACTGGAGCTAAAGTATTAAATTGTGTTTGTTATTCATGGTCTTCTCTTTTGCCTTATTTTCACAGATCTGTAATAATAAAATATTATTATAAATATTATTTTCCTTTCTTCTGACCTGAGTTCTTGCAAAATAAAAGAGTAATTAGCTCCGTCAGATGCTTTTGTAATAGCTTTACCAGCAGGTTTTGGCTACTAGACGTCTGTTTACAAAGGTTTATTTAATTAGTTTCCGTTTTGCATTTGTTGTCAAAGGTTAAAACAGCGGATGTCATTACTGCTTTGTGTTATTGTGTGTATCTGAGCTTATGTTTTAACAGGTCTCATACAAAGCTCTGTGTGGGGGTCTAGGAATATGTAACTCATAGCAGAGAAGTCCAGCAGTCGTAGAGTTGAGTAGGGAGAGGAAGGAGGAAAAATAGCCCAACAACTACACTCTCCAGTCTCAGAGGTTCAAAGAAGAGTCTGTTGGTTTGAAGCTGTGGGGTGCGAATAACTCATTATACAAAAATGAATTCCATTCCAAATTTCTTCATAACCATGCAGTAGAGAGTGTGGCCTCTTGAATTTCACTGATCAATATTTAAAAACGCAGATGATTATGTCCTCAAAAACAGAGATATGTTTTACGCAAAGATCTTAAGAAGGCTCATATTCATTAGAGACCAAAATGTGATTTGATTTCCAGCCAATAGTCACTTTTATTAAATTAGATTTCATATTTCTGGTGTTATCTCTTCTGTTTTCCACAGAAAGCAGTGGCAAGTAACATTTTCTCTTAAAACTGAAGTGAGCATTAGTCATTGTAAGTGTGCCAAAAGAACATATATTAAAATTCTAGTGACAGAGCTCTCCGGCAGCTGTAGTAATTTTTTTGAGTGCAGAGCTGTTTCTTGAGCTATGCGAACTATGCAGATGTACACGGCCTCCGCGGCCACAAGGGGGCCCCCGAGCCTACCGCTTTCGTCTCGAAATATTTTAGTAGAATTAAATATAATTTAAACATCTCCCAGATTATCTGTGCTCTGTAGTGTTGAAAGTAATTTCTAAAAAAACATTGGGAAGTGTCTTTGATATCACTGCAGAAACGGCTGCACCAGAATATGAACTTTGATTTACTGTATGCCAGGCATGTTCAGTGCCACACAATGTCTTTTTTAGTAAGGAAATGCTTTGCTCATGATTTTACCTGATATCTTAAAAATCTTTGATTTACAGTTACCGTTCTACAGTTTGTAGTATTCTGCACCTGTGTGGTCATAGAGAGAGAATTTTTTATTTTTTATTTTTTATTTTCTATAGTCTATTGCTTGGTTCAACTTCTTTTCTTTCTGGTTGTTTTTAATTTTAATTTTTGAGAACCTAATGTAATGCATTGCCACAAATCACTGAAGGGTTTAAACTCGTCAAATCAATTCAAAACAGGGGCCCCCAAAATGATCTTGCATAAGACCCTCAAAAACCTAGAAGTGGCCCTGCTGGAGTGAAAGAGGAAGTCCACTTAGAGAGCTGAGCAAGGTGGATGAGGTTGTCAATATGCTGGGCTTTAATGTGTGACACAGCAGTTTTTCCCATTTGCAACCCATGAGCAACAGTCTCAGTGGTTTATGAAGTTTTGGGAAGGTACAGACAAATGATGTCTTCCTGCTGACAGGGGCATTCGGAGAAGACATGTTGTTCCAGAGAGCATGATAGGCAGATAACACATCTTGTTGGTTAATGTAGGTGTCCATCTAAAATCACTGTAGCGACTCAACGTGTTACCAGATGTCAGAAATGACTATGATGAGGTCATCATAAATATGTAAAAGGAATCCTGAATTATCAGTGTGCTGCATTTTTAAATAACCACATGTAAGTGAAAAGTGCTACTAGAATATCAACAAATTCTGGACTCTGGAAGTCCACACAGCTCGACAGTTTTTCACAGAAATGTCAGTATAATGTGTGAGTGAGATTCGCCTGGATGTGAGATGAGGGGTATTTTGGGCAGAGTGGGAGAGAGGTGTGACAGAGTGTGAACAGGAGAGTTGGACTGAACATGAACAGAAGCAACACAAAATGCCAGGATTCTTGTACAGTATGGACACTAGTAATATGCTAATGAACTACACAACTCGAATACTGCACTGTAATCAATTCTGCCTTTGTGTCGCCTATTACATTACAGTTTTATAGAAATTAGAGGCATTGATTCAGCCCTGCCGTTATTATGAGTTACTGTGGTTTATACAGTAGATAGTCCTATTTTTCCTTTTTAATGGTATAGTCGAGGTTTCTGGTGTAAGTTTGACAATTGTGTCAGCAGCTAAACATATCAACAACTCTCTTTTTAAATTTGTTAATGTACAATGCAACAGAAGTATTACCGGGGTATAGAGCCAATTCAACTACGTTACCACATCTACAAACTACAAAGTATAATGAATTAGAGTCCTGGACTATATGTTTAATTACTATTCAGATAGTACTCTTAATACTGGCAACCCACTAGTGTTTGAGGTACCAGAGAGATTTTTCGAAACCGACCTACTTCTTATAGTGAACCTATACTTTCTCAAAGATGAGGTCTGATCTTTGTTTTAGTCTCCTCCGCTTCACCACTGTCATTAAAGCTGGACCACAAAACCAATTCTATTCAGAAATGTCATTGGGGATTAGGACTTAGTATGACTGAGACATCATTAGTTTTTCATCCTGTGTTCTGGGCTGCTGGGGTCTCAAAGCTGGCTGACAAAAGTGCACACCTGAAATACACACACACAAACACAAACACTGTCACTGTGTGGAGGGTGGTGAATGACTCTTGGGGCCCTTCTGTCCTGTCATACTCGAACACTTATCTCTGTGTGCATGTGTATTTGTTGATATTGATGTTGATGACTGTTGGACCTTATGTCACAGCCATTTCTGCTTCAGCTGGAGGCCTCTCTTTTTGATGAAGCATCTGAAGGTGCTGGGTGTTAGATGCTAATCCAGCAGGACTAATAGCCCAACACAGTACCTGACTCTCCTCACACTTCTCAGATGTCACTTATTCCTTTGGTTGCTGCTGCTACTGCTATGGCCATACTTTCCTATCCTGCTTTCAAGCATAAGCAACGTCCCCTTGAGCTTAGCAGATAGAGAGAATTGATGGATAGATAGCTGTACTTTGCTTGCTCTCTGTGTTTGTTGGATGGAAATAGTGGGCTTTTATAGAATGTCAATAGAGAAGCATCTAATTGCGAGCTTGACTGCATGAATACAGGTCACTACGTCAAGCATCCATTTACATGTCGATTTCTGGAATACAGTGTGACGAAACACAGAGGTGTTCATCCAGTCATATTACAGTAATTTAGGGAAACAATGTAAGGATTACTGCAATTATACTATGTTCCCATCATGGCTGGGATGTTAGACCCTGAGCTGCAATGCAGACTGCTGAGATACCGTGAATGTGCCCAGATTAATTATCCAACTAATGGTTTAAACTGACACTTTCTCACTCTGACCTGCAAGAGCTCAAACTAGTTAATCACCTGTGGGATACCACTGGTCATGAATCACAAGGATTCGAATCACATTTAACAATACAAATCCAGCAAATGGATTAAATTAGCATGGGAGCCGCATTCACATTAAACATGCTAATGTCGTCTTTTCATTAATCTCCTGCTGTTGCTTTTTTTTTTATTTCCTGTACTCACTCTCTGGACCTGATGTTTGCTCTTTTCTCCAAATTTAGTGAGCACATCTTTCACCCTTGTTTCCCTGATCACCTCCTTTGCACTCCGACTGATCCTCCACCTCAATGTGAGAGGATTAGCACATTATGCCTCCTCTGCAGAGAACTTCTCCATATGATTTAGAAATTATTCATCAGTGAAACAACATGCCACAGGCAATATGGTTTCCTTTCTTTTTTTTTTCTTTTTTTTTTCCAAAGGTGTGTCTGAGCTAAACCAGCGTTAAAGGCGAAAAACCATGAGAGAGCAGAGTGTTTAAAAAAAGACTAAATGCTGGGTGACCGTTCGATCGCTCAGGATTGGTCCTGTGCTGTTTTGGGATGTGTGAACTGGTCCTCTGTGCTTCTTAAAAAGGCTGACAACATCAACAGGCACAGGGGATGTGCGCCATGAAGAATTGATCAGTATTGGACAGGAGATGAAAGAGGCGAGGCAGAAAAGAGCATGAGAGACGACAGATTTCTAATTAAATAGGACAGATAAAGAGAAGATGAAAGGCTGTGAGTGAATAAGTACTAAAGAAGGTTTGACTCTTTGAATACAGCTGCATTTTCATATTATAGATATGAGGAACGTAAGAGAAGGTCACTTAATTATTTTGATGAGAGTACTGATGGACATGGATGTTTTTAGTTCTATTTTTATTTATATATATATATATATATAGATCAGTAAAAGACCATGACAATGTTATTATTCATATACATTTTTTCAGAATTTAAATAGCAAAAGACCCTAATTTTCTCTGCATTGTGCATTTTCTGATTTAATGAGCAATACAATTATTGAATGTCTTCCAAAAGTATTAAGTACAAAAACTATTATTATTGTTACAAAAATTATCCTTAACTGTTTAATTAAATGGCATTTTCATTTTCACTGTACCAGTGAAAGATTGTGGTTAACGTTGGCTGTGATAAACAGGATACAAATAATGATAATGAAAGAACGATTATTAATTTATAAAAAACATAAGAAAATCAAAAGGTGAAAAGGACTTTTAGACACTAATTTGTCCCCGGTGATTTTATGAAGCAGAAGTAATTCATGTCACGTTGCACTTTCGGAATCTAAAACGACATTGGGAGCTTTGCCATGAAACATGGTTGTCAGGAAGAACGTAGAGTTTTATCCCTTCTGCTTCTGTATTTCTTAGTTTTCATCAACTGTCAACCAATAATGAGGAGTTGGGGGCTATGCAGCTTCAGTTAGTTCAATAAAACCTCTAGGCAGAGTGATATGTAGCTGGTGTTGACATATCACTTGGCAGAATACACTGCAGGTTACTATCTTTTCCTATAATCGTTATTACTCTAATCATTATAACCTGAGCTTGTATTGAGAGAACAGACAATTCACTTGCATCACATTTAATATGTTAACCATATGCGGGTTGCTGAGGTTAAATTGGTCTCCATGTATCTAGCAAATGAACAGATGAACTAAGACTTAGTGTTTCAGAGAAAATCAATTATCTAATTAATGAGGACTGGATTAGATATCTTATACACTGTGTCATCCTGAAAAAGTCACACATTTGTTTATGCACCGCAACTACTGAATTTTTCCTTCCCCCACGTCTGTCTTCTGTAATTTTCATTCAAATACTATTAATCTCACAGCATTTCTCTCTTGGGTCTATATTTAGCTATATTTAACTTCATTTCCCTGCCAGGGTTTCTGATTCAGAATTCACTCAGATATTAATGTGACTTTTCCATCACTTTTCCATCAGCTGCTCATCTTACCACTGCGACATCATCACTCGTCTCAGCAACTTTTTTTTTTTTTTTTTTTTTTAATGACACACACTTGTATGGACCCCATTTCTCACACTGAGAGTGTTTTCCAGTTGGTGAAAATTCAGTCTGATGTATCCACCAGAGTGGTTCAACCTTTCACCTGACCTGATTAGGCTCATCAAGTGGGGGCATGAGTAGATGTAATAAGCCGTTTTGAAGTTTGAAGTGGTATATGTGTACATTTTCTAAATGTATTCATCTTTCTGATGTCAGAGTTTTGTTTTTGATATTTACTACAGCCACAACATGTATGAGCAAACGCCAACTGTGCTGTTGTCCCATGCTGCATCGCAACTTTTACTCTTATAAGAACACTCGCTGGTACAGTACAACATTTTCTTCATTGTTCCTGCTCCATATCCATTTAAACACTGACTAGGCAAGAATATTTTTGTATGACTTGTAGTGATGCATTTTGGCTATTTTGAATTGCAATTATTGTTTTGTGGGCAGTAAAATAACAAAACATCTCTAATTCACAAGAGCCTAGAGGGGTTGAGTAGAAATTTCATACATGACTTGTGACGGACTTTTCTTGGTAGATAACTGATATGTGGTTTATTTTGAGCACTATCAAGCAAATACAAATACATGGGAAGTTGTACATCAACACTGAAAATTCCCTCTTCACGGGGTCTCCGATCCCGATTTTCCTTTGTTGTCCCTGGCTGCTGGAATGACCTGCCCTGCTCCATTTAACTAGCTGAGACTATCACCGCCTTTAAAAAACATTTGAAAAACTCACTTGTTTAAAAAGTATTTCAAATTAGTTTAACACACACATACACACAAACAAAAAACAAACAAAAAAGAAATGTCTAGCACTTCCTGTTCTTCTTCTTGACAAGTTTGGATCTTATCAGGGCTCTTTGTTTGTAGTACCTCATAATTTACAGAAACCGAACGGTAATTGCTTGTGTCTTCTCCTTGTTAGTCACTTTGAATAAAAGCGTCTGCTAAGTAAAGTAAAGTAAAGACAGAACCACTTGTCAACGACGTTTAAGATTAGTTAAAATGTTTAGTGTATTAAAATCATTCTGAATGCATGGTTCAGATAGTAGTGGTGGTATTGATTGTACACGTCTTAGCTTCAGCCTCTAGGCCTTTTTTCACAATACAGAGTATACCAGATCAAGAGGTCCGCACTGGGAGCTTTCACTTGGCAGTCCAAACTCCCAAGGTCAGAGACATGCAGTACAATTCAGTTGGCCATTAGACCAGCTCGACTTTACTCTAATGATTACCCTTCAACATAACCATACCTTACTGTACTGTGGTAAATTAGCCTTAACTCAAGAGCCACTGACACTTAACTTAAAGAATTTAATTGATAGTGAGATGCAATCAAGAGCGACACCACCTATATCAATATTTTGAGCCTAGCTCAAAATCATTGCCACTGGTCCACACAGCTTCTAAAGTATGCTCCATAAAAACAATGTGAGCATGAACACATCCAGTTCTTTGTTATATGTGAACAAAGCCCCTGTCATGTATGGATTGTGATATTACATAAGGGGCTTTGTCATTTACGTGTTGTTATTTTTATTTTGCCGTGTTTTGGTTTAAATGTTGCCTGTATGCCCTAGAGATGTTTTCTGTGTACGCTTCAGCAGGTCCTCTCTCAGCCACAGCACCAAAACCTTTACATAAAGCCCTGGATGGAACATGAAAATGTTCTCATTTACATGCAGCCATGTATATGTACTCGTTGAGCAAACTCTGATTCTGAACTGTTCTCAGCTCCTGTAGCTTCTCATCTTCTGCTGTTTCTGATTCAGAGTTGTTTTGCTTTCTCAAGTGTTGAATCTGTCCAACAACGTCTTATTTAAATCCTTCAAAACACAGACGAGAGAAGGGGAGAGTTGCAGCACATAGTGAAGAAGACAGTGGAGGAGTGGATGACAGCATTGACAGTAGCCCCGAGCAGCATGGGTATCAAACTAAGAGTTTGTTGTTACAAGATGGGCTGAACTGCCAGGCTCTATGTCCTCAGTGCTTCAGTTCAAAATGTCACTCAAACCTTTTGAATTCAACACAGGGACAGTAAAAAAAATGCTGCAGATTAGTTCAAAGATATCATTTGATGCTTTCATTACATTCTGTATTCAGATGTTGATGCAGCTGATGCTCCTAAGATATTTTCCCTTCAATATTTACCTAAACACTGTAAAAACATGTCAGTTCTAATTGATTCATTTTAGTCCTCAAAAATTGTTTCTAAAAAGTTGGGATGCTGTATAAAATGTGAATAAAAAGCTTATTCTACAGAGATTACTACGGATTCTCTAAATCTTTTATTAATATGATAAACTGTAGAATGTGCACGCAGGCACAATGGCATCTTGCGGACCAAATATTTTAGTACTTTTGTCATATAATTGTGGTTCTGTCCACACACTGTTCTCTGCTGGTGGAGTTTACGATTGTGAGAAGTAGGCACACGGAGAGCTGTTCAATAATCAGCTGCACACCCAGACCTATTTTTCATTTGAACTTTAAAGACTGCTTTGCTGAAATTCCAAAAGTATGTTTTTTCTCCGTTGAGTACAGCAGAAAAATTACTGGATTATTGATTATTGAATTATTGGATCTAGTTTACATTCTAGTTGTGGCTGCCAGTGGAAAAGTATACGCTCTTACCCTTTAGACTGTGAGGCTGAGGAACATTTTGTTTTTCTCTTTGTAATGTGTTGTGTGTTGAATTGACAATAAACCTGACCTGACCAGGAGTCTTTTTTGACATTAAGTTAAAATTCTTAAATGTCAAATAGATTCCTGAAGAATCTGACATTTATGTGTCTTTTCAGGCCATGTCTCTTATTTTGAAGAAACAAAGTAGGCACCGAAGACTTAAATGGGGGACTACACACTAGGTTTCAACCTGCCTGTCAAATTAAAAGTAATTAAAAATGTCAATATGAGGAGCAGAATAATAGTTGTGCTTTCACTCTGGGAGGAGTGGGAGTGGGGGTGGGGGGAGGGGGGAATATGTCAGGAAATGGTAGAAAGCTACTGTAATTAAGTTAACACAGGCATCTAGAGAAATTAGTCACTAATGGTCATTTTAAAATCAGCTTACTACTAAATATGTGTTATTACTGTAGTTTTCCTGACAGCTGTCGTTATGGTTGTCACCAAATATGCAATAGTCCCCAACATCTGTCTCATCACAGTTTGGTAGCGACCAGCAGATTCAGCTGAACAAAACGCTAAATTTGAATGGGCTCTAAAGGGGTGTAAATAATACAAGCACACATTTTAAATTAAAATGGGTTAAAGCTTTAAGTTTGCTTTTGGGTTCAGTACATTTTTGGCCCTCAAGTGTCCTAATGTTAAAAGGATGTAAAACTCTAGTCTGCTCCAGACTGTTTCCAGTTGCCTCGAGCCAACAGTCTGCTGTCGCCCACAATTTGAAGAACAATTTGTGACTGCTTGGCTATGTAATGAGGCAGTCTGAACTGTAGGTACAGAATAGGCCCAGACACTTGAGAAATAGGCGCCCACGTCCAGAGATGTTTGAGGAGAAAAAGGATATATTTTATTTATATTTTATTTCAGTGTGGCTGTACACAGCACAAGTGACAGGAAGCATGAGGAGGGAGGGGAAGTGGTGGCAGAGGAGGAATGTGTGCCAGACACAGAAAGGCGAAGGGAATAAGAGCCAGCCATTAGGTTACATTTTCCTCTGTTTGAAAAATTTACAAACTACAGTACAAACTGCTGAAAACCACAAGTTGTTCTAAAACAGTAATGAAGTGTATGTTGCACTTCACTTGGAAATCCACAATGCAGTCTTCTCAGGATTATACTCAAGGAGTTATCAGATTTATGGAATCTAGTGTAGTGGTAACAAAAAGTATATACAACCTCCACCGTAGTGCCACTTTAAAACACTTACAAAACCAGCAGCCAGAACTTATTGCCTTTCTTATAAGTAAAAGACGAAAGCTTAAGCGCAAAGTGAGCAGATGTTAGGCTTGAGGACAAAGCAAGACCACAACATTCAGTTGATCTGGTTCTAAAAAATAAAGTCTGAGCAGAAACGAAATCATGACACAAGCCTCAGCTTTACTCAGTGTAAATGCAGAAATATTGCTTTTTGTGTCAGCAGTCATTTTCTCTGGTTCATTGATTTGACTGAGTGGCAGAAAAAAAGCACACAGTATCATTATGTCAAGCGGGCGGACGAATCCTGCAACAAGAGCGTTCGTGTGTCTGAGAACATAAAAAAGTCTGTTTCTGTGTAATTTAAATATGGCTTCATTATTGCAAATAAAACTATAATATTATTTAACATGAATTTGGAATTTCATGTTAAATTTTTTGTATGTTTTGTGTCTTTAGAACGCTTCCCTTTTATCTTTCTCTATTTTTTTGTTATGGGTTTGGAGTGTTTCTGTGAGAGAGCTTTTGTGTTGTGTGTTTGAGAGTGTGTGTAGTTAATAACTTATGCAGCAGAGGTCTCTGAATGCGAGGTTGTTTTAATGATTTAATGGGCCATTCAAAGGATTAATTCCACCGGGAGCCATGGAGGCTATCTGAGAGATATGAGGTTGCCATTTTATAGCTGGCGGAAATTCAGAGTGCCTTGTTCCTCACACGCCGGCTGTACCTGTGTTTACCCTGCAATTGCCTGTGTAATACTTTTTCATGTTGCACGTTAAATATTGCACATTTCCAGACTGGAATAGCTCAGCAGAGTTTGCCTGGGCTTTGTTGCACATTTTGACAGCTTCCCAAGAGGATTTTTACATCCTCCTTAAAAGACCTCACACCTAGACACTTCTCCTCCTCACGGAAAAAATGCTGTTAGATGTCTGTCTCACTTTCTCCTCCTGAGTTCATCCAATTCTCATTCTGAATCCTTCCCCCGTGTGGAATAGCAGATGGTTTGATACCAGAAAATCACTTTTGCACTTAAATGTTGAGATTGATAAAGGGTGTATATTTCTCTGGCGATTATGATATCACTCCACTCGACAGAGGTCTGCAAAGTATGAGAAATGTTAAATATAGTCTTGTACTTGTAATTTGGTAACCAAACTGCGAAAGTAGTTCTTCTATAGCTATTTACAGTTCAGTATCTGAATTCAAATCTAATCAGATTTCATAATGCATCCAAATCCAATCCAAATATCACACTTTTTTTTGTTTTCTTAGACCTTTGAATAAAAATAACAATAAGGACAAATTCTAACAACAGAAAAAAGACACCTTCTTCTTGCATATTTGTCACACTTAAATGATTCATCTGTCATCATTTAAAAACTTCATTTAGTACATTAAAATAAAAAAAGTATTTATTAATTATTATTAATTAGTTTTATCATGTTCTAATACAATTTGTTTGTGTTCAAAAAATTTTAAAAAGCAGAAAGGGGAAAAATACTTTTTCATAGCATTGCAGGCTGTATCAATTATTTAGTTCAGGGTAGCCAGATTTTTAGGAAAGATGGATATTCATATTGTTTGATGTCCAACACTAGTAAAGTGAAAACTCACATGTGGATCATTTAAAAAACAGTAATGAGTTTATGATGTAGGAATGAGTTTTAACTATTTTAAGTAAATTCCAATCGGAAACACAAATTATATTTGAACTAACAATTCTTAGTTGTTGGACAATGTGGACAAAAACATTGCATCATAGTTTCAGATTAACTCAAAACTTAGTGAACTTGCTGTCAGTGGCAAATTATTATATCACAATAAGAAATGCTCTTACAAATTTGAGTTATCTTCTGTCCTTGCTTTTTGTGTATTTGACATCACAAATATATTCTAATGCACCTGCTTATCTTTTACTGATAATATGAATGGAAGCGTAAATTTGTCCAGCTCTTAGTCACCTAACATTCAGTGCGCTTACATGCACTTAAGGAACCAGGTTACAGTCGGCTTTCTGAAGGAAGCTGACTTTTAGCTGTCATGTAAACGAGAAACCTGGTTTCTGTAATTGCAGTATAAGGTTAGAGGAACCTGATTGCCCAGGAAGATTTCTCACCAATTTCTCTGCCATGTATGTGCAGAGCCAGGTTTCTAATTGGCTTTTTACAAGAACGCACGTGCAGGTCAAAGGCTATAGACACTTTTCTACTTTCAGCAGAGAGAAGCAACTGGCTGAGCAGGGAGATCGTTACATGGAGAGATGCTGCCTCATTTTTAAATTGAGTCTGCCCAAAATCTGACTAAAACTGAAACCAACACAAAGACTCTATACCAGATTATTTATCTTCAATCAGCATCTCAGTTTCCACTATAAAAGGAAGTGTTTGTCTGTCAGTGTTTCTCTCACAGTGACGTTAGCAGGTGAAGACAATCCAGATGAGAGATGTCCCCAGTGGAAATGATACCTTTGATGATATTTGGTACAGTGAAAAGTGATGTGTTTGAGTTTGACCTTTCAGGATTTTAGGATCAGAGTCATTCAGTTTGACAGGATCCACCCAGCGGGGGAGTTCTTTTTACATTAAAAGATATTCACATAGACCATTGGACACCACAGTTCCCCTGAAGCTGCACTCTGAGGGATGGCACATTAATTCATTGAGGGTCATAGTGACTTAGTGCCGCAGCAGATATTAATCTGGAGCTTCAGGTTGCCTCACATTTGCTGCTGTGCCTCATCACTGTCCTGTCACTGAATGTGCTCTCTGCACAATGAGCCCAATCAGAGAAGAGACCGGCTTGATTTCTTTCTACTTATCGCCACAGCAAAGTAAAGCGTGGCTGAGTCATCGCTGCCGGCCTGTATCATCAATCGCTGCACAGAGGGCTTTTTATCTCTGTCAAAAGTTAAATGTCAATGCCACTGCTGCCCAAGGTGCACCACTCACGCTACGAGACCACTATGCCTATTGACATTCACCTCATAGGAGAGCACAATCCGACCGTATCAGACTCAGACGATTCATCTACCCGAACAGTTATACCTGTCAGCGACAGAGGAGAAGATATTATCTCCTCATGTAAAACCTTCATTTTGTTCTTCAGCAGACAAGATAAGGGCTTTAACTCGTATTTTATTCAATGTCTTGTTTTGTGATAGGAGTAATTTTATTGTGTATCATTTCCGTGTATTCTTTTTACCTTCCTTCCCCGGATCTCCCTCCCTCTGACCGTACCCACACTCAGGGCTCAGTGGACATGACAGGACGTTGAGCTCAGAATGGAGATGATGTACATGTAGGACAGACAGGCTTTTCATTATGATCAGAAGTCATGACAATACTCACCTTAAATATCAGACCGCTCTACCACTGCTCTCACTGCCTCAGGTAGAAATGAGAGGGGAGGACACAGAAGGGCAAATAAAGGAATGTCAGAGTAACAAGAAGGAGACACTGAGATGTGAAACGTGTCGAAGGAGTAAATGAGAGAGGGAAGCATTGTGTATTTAAGGTGATACTATTATAGTTTTCTTCTATACTGAGGAGGAAATCCAAAATGTTCATAGCCTTTTTTTCTATTATTATACTTGCCATGCAACAAATCTGGTCATCAATTTTTAATCCTAGATCACATTGAGAGGCATTGACTACAGACAGATTTTAACACATAAAATTCTATACTAGTTCATTATTTTTTTTTACTTTGGGTTTTACATTATAGGTTGTCCTGTTAACATGAAAAATAGATACACTTAGTATACACATAGCATATGATGAATTACATTTTAGTGCTACAATAGACAGCATTCATAGGTACACAGATAGATAACTTTATCAATTCCTAACTTTTTTGGTTGCCAGTGTGCATCAACAAGACAGCTTACCATAAAATAAAACACACATTCCTAAAGGAGAGTACCTCCCCACAATAAGACAAGGTTCACAACAAGGTTTTGGCGCATATTTATATTAAACAAAGGACATACTGTAGCTTTTAAGAAGCATACATTTAAGGTGTTCTCTTACATTCATCAATACAAGTACCCCATTCAGACGGTAAATTTCACCGCTGTAGGCACAAAAGAGCCTATCAATCATTCTGTGTAGCACTTCAGCATCCGAAGTAGGTCACTCATCACACTTTTAGATAATTAACAACACCAAATGAGATGACTAACACTGTGTTTCTTTTACCCCTATAAAAAAACAGAATAAAACAAGGCACAAAATATCTCACAATATAAAATGGCTTCAAAATGGTATCATGTAGTTTGACACTGACTGGGATCAAGACTTCATTAGGCTCTCTAGATATTTCATTGTGAGGAGGATTTGTGTTGTACACTGTCACGTCACACACCCTTCTCTGGTTTTTTGCTTCCTCGCTTTGGTCACGCCCTCAGCTCACCGGCTGCTCACTAAGTATTTTCTCATCTCCTGGTTAGTCCTCTCTCTATTTAACACAATGCACTGCTCACCTTGCCTGCTGGTTCATTGTGATCTTTGCTCTGTTCATGCTGTCTTCAGCTCTTGTACTCGCCCTCCATCCGGCTTGTCTTTAATTCATCCTAACTTTCAGCTCTCCACAATCACATACCCTTACCTTGGACTTTGTTTCGGTTTTGGTCTGTGTCTTTCTCTATTCACCCTTGGTAGCTCACCTGTTCTTCACTTGACCCAAAATTGTTCCCTGTCTAGTTTACTTTCCTCTTTCCTGGCTAGTCTCCTTTCAGTCCTCTCAGTTTATCATAATCTCCTGTGTCAATTTGTGTGACTTTTATACTAAAATGGCCTATTTGACATCATGTACCCTGAAAAAAGTGGCAAAAACATTCAAATTAAACTTTGAGGAGTTCTCAGAGAATATACACAGTTAACCTTTTGGCTCTGACACAACTAGGATTCCCAAAGTGCTGTGTAGTAGTGTCATAGTTTTATAAAAAGAAATGGCGCTATTTTATTTCAGAATTATCACACTTTTAAAAATATATATACATACCGTCAAGCATTTAAGAACAATAAATCTACATCTGATCCCGCTGCCAATGAGATCCCCGCTGTTTTCATTCAGAGTCCAAGGAGAAGTGTGAGCTGTTGCCGAGCTACGAGGTGCAGAGTTCATGTAGCCGTAATCCCGAGCACTCATGGAGCACAGTGCATTCTGTTAAAAGTTAAATTATACAATTTAGCATAATTTATTTTCAAGATTTAAAGGTCAGGTAATTTTTGAGTGTAGCTGGATGTCACATTTTTAAGCAAAAACATCAACACAACCTGTGATTCATACTGTTATTTTACTTACTGTATGCCTCCACTTTTAGGAACATATGATGTACAGTCATGCTACATCAACTGGTAAACAGAACAGGTTTTTTGAAACTGGCTATTATTGTGCAAAAATGTGTAAAATGTTCTTTATACAGTCAACCTTTGTTATTACAACCTGTACATCTAGTTCTTACTGTAAAATTTAAAATAAGTTTAAAATATTCCTAATTATTTTCCTGCTGTAATGCTGGGAAAACGTGCCTGCAAAGAACCAATTTTTAAATGTATAGCCCCATTTGTGACATGTCTATATCCCAAAATATACAGTGATGTAAAAAATACTAATGTTAAGAAATCCCTCCATTGTGGCTGTATGTCTTAAAAAAATTAGCACCTCTCTTTTATTTTTTTTTATTTCACTGGTAGCTGGTTCACATTATAAATTGCAGGTTTTATTGTGTATTGTATTGCTGTAAGTGTTACTTTGAGTAACATGTAAATGAACATTTTATGATCAATCTCTCTACATCCCCCAGCATAAAGGCAGTAGTGCTTGAGTGCTTATCAGCATGCTTGCATGTGTGTTTGATCAGATGTTAATTAAAAGTCAATTAGCCTGCAGCTCAGTGGGTGACTGACCTCGCTGAACATAAGGAGGATCAGTGATGTGAAAGGGTCCCTAAGCTCATTATTTATGGTGACACTGTCCTTTTTACGCTATTTATTTCAAGCTCCTAATGTCTATCCACCTGCCTGTTTCTGCTTAATTACTCTATATGTTAAACAACCTAAGCTCAAGCACACATGAGGAAAAATATAATCTGGATATAATGACTTTCACCACATGTTAACTCCTGCTCCCCGTGTCGTCTATAAAAAAGGCATATAAAGTGGCCACACACATCTCTTTTGACGTTTCTCTTTTCATTCATTCTTCTCTTTGTGATGGTTAATCACACACATATGTTGTTTTTCTCCTCACCTCAATAATTGCACTTCTTTCTGGCGGAGGTAATCCATGCTGAATTACAATTTATTTTCAAATGTAAGTAACTATCGGCTGCTGCAGTGAAAGCTGAAAACGTGTCTCAAATCTATTTTCTTAATATTGCTCATGCAACTCAGCCTACACATCTACAAGTATGCCAGGTAAAGTCTAAATCCCCTCTTGTAAAACACATTAAAAAGGGCTTGAAAATGATAACTAGTTCTACATGGACTAGATAGAGCCTAGCCATAATGAAGAACAGGCATAGCAATCTGAAAAATTCATAAAACAGCACAGCCATACTTATGGAAACAGATGTTTTTGACAGGACATCAAACAACACCAAGAAATTAAGGATTAGAAAAACCTAAAACAGATGAAGTCATAAAGCGCAGACAGTATTTCTCTGACTGACAGATCAGAACAGTCGATCCGATTGGCGAATCCCCTCACATTTCTTTAGCGCTTTCATTAGGGAAGATGTATTTGTCTGCTGTGTTAAAATGAGTCATTTTTTATATTTTGTATGTGTGTGTAGTGTAATTTTGATGGTGTAATTTTTATATTACACCATCTCATATTGAATTTACCACCTGCTGTTTGTTTTATTATATGATTTTATTTTATTTTTTTCTGGCATGAGAGAGGCACACTGCTCTCAAGTACATCAATGTGTACTTTGCTGTTTACTTTTGATTAACGTGAGCATATTATTGTGCAGTGATTTGTTTTGCATTATAATCATCATGTGTTGCAGGAAGTGTGAAAAGTGTCAAACTTCAGTCTTGACAGTCGTTCCACAAATGAATGTTAGAATGAGATGGTTTTGATGGATGATCAATCTGACTCCATCCATAGTGTAAGTTCCTGTTCCAATAAAGACAAAAATTCAAGCTCACAAGTTTCCTGTCCTACTGTCAGAAGTAGAAAATGGGTTTTAGGATAGCCCCCATGGCAATAACTGGACAAATTGAAGGACACTCCCCAATAGTCTAGAAGCAAAGGACATGAGAAATCAATTAGCAGTTCATATCACGTCTAAATTTTACTTTGGCATGACTTCCTGCATGTCCGCATTATAAAAAAGCTGAACATTTAGCAATGAGTACTTTCTATCTGCATGAAGCCTATCACATGTGAAGGTTGTGAAAAGGCTTTCAGTGCACTCCCTACACTGACTGAGCTCCATGGGACATGCAGGACAAACTCTCACTTTGGGCAATTATAGCAGAGTGTGAGAAAGACTGAGAGCTGAGAATGATGACAGCCAGAGGGAAATAGCACTACCTGACTTTATCTGTGTTAATGATGCTGACCCAGGAGCCTGAAGGTGGCATGGAAATTGAATGATTTTTGTCCATATAGACTTGATAGTTAGTTTAGCAATAGGAGAGTGTACATTGCACTCCATACTGAAGGGGAATGTCATTACCTTTGGGCAACGACTGATTGGAGGAAACTTTATTTTGCAGCAAGACAATGATCCCTAGAGTTTGGGAACACTAATCAGACCCGAATATCTGCAAATACTGATCAGTGGAATGTCAAAAGTTTGTCAGGCAGTTATTGCTGCTTGCTGCGTTTTGTGATAAAAGTAAAATTTAAATTGCACTTTTGGTTTGACCATTATTCTGTGTGCAAATATGCTTAGAATGAATTGTTGTTCATTATTTGTGTGTTTTGTGACCCACTTGCAATAATTTTATTGAATAATAGAATTGCTACTTTCACAGACTAGATGGATGGAACAAGAAAGCTCATTCAAACTGTGCTTCACATTACCTATCAAAATTTTGCATATTTTCCTATTAACAATAATAAATAAAATATATTATATAATAATATTTTGACAACCTGTTAGCTTAATAAATGTACTTACACAAGCATTTAACACATTATGTCCATGTATACAGTATTTAGTACACATCGTCAATCTTTAACTAATGAAATTAACAAGTTGACCTCATTAGAATTATTCATGTTTCTGATCTCATTACCCCAAGGTTCACATTCATATTCCAAATATTGCCCTAAATTTAATGATGATGTCTTTTGAAAGCAAACCAGAAAACTAACTTAATAATATGTGATGGATTTTGTTAATAATTTAACAGTGTCAGGTTTTTTTCCTTTCTCCGACAGTCAGATAACTGGTGTTAAGAGCGTTTGCTCCTCAATTGAGGTCCATTTTAATGAGTGAACAGTGTGAAGCGGACAGATAGAAATGACTGTGTACAAATACAGATCGAGAAAGAATAATGAGTTGACACTATCTTTATAACCTGCATTAGACATGCACATTTGTATGTTGTGCCAATTAAGCAGTTTAAACTTCCAATCCACTTGTGCATAAAATGTATCCTGTGCGGTTATCATATTTATACTATTTATACTTTATACGCTTGCATTTTTCCTTCAGAATGCTCAGATGCCTGTTTTCCATCACAACACATGGCACATTCGCTGGACTTGTTGCATCAACACACTCGCACAGACACACAGTACTAAATATTCACACAGCGCTCTCATTCCGCACAGCATGTATGCTTTAAATTTTACACCGAATATAAGCAGGCAACCGTAGTTGAGCTGCACAGTGTTACTTTGTCAGTAATGGAAAGCTCATTAATCATTCGATTTTTCAGTTAAGATCATTATTCTTCACACAGAGGTGTTGTTGTGCACATATGCATGAGGCAACAATATATGTGTCAAAATCAGCCGGCAGCTGTAGTTTTATTTATTTATTGTTATTATTCCCCCTGTGGGAATGCATCCTGTTATTTGCTATGGGCAACCATTTTTCTTTCTTTGCTTGGGCTTTAAGCAGCATAATGTGTATGAGAATCCCACTGGCATTCCTGCTGATGATGATAAAGGCTCAGTGGAGAGCAGATATGTTGAATGTTCCCCTATAGTGATGATAAATGCTGCACTGGTCAATTCACAATCCATATCCAAAATCTCACGGCTATGTGGAATGGAAACCCTCAGAAGGTTATCCATATTTACTCAAGATATAACACTTAAAAATGTTACTGCTGTAGATAGCAGAGGAAGTAATAACTCACTCATGGCTTCAACAAATGTAAGATTTATATATTGACTTTTTTGTTTCCATAAAATCTGATCTTGTCCCGTGTTATTCATTAACACTTGATTTTACAAGTCTCATACTTTACATCTAAATTCCTGTAAAAAGTTCTGATGTTTCCAAAACATGAGTTGGTATTAAGCTGTAAATTACACAGATATTTACAAAAAAACTGAAATTATGTAGTAGATGAGTGAAAATTAAACATCAAACATAATTTGTTGATTATCGATTGGTTAGTCAAAAAGTAATTTAGTTCTACAGTACCTTCTTAAACATGAACTTCTTCAGCTTTTTTTATTTAATGTCATCTCTAATTATCTTTGGATTTCACTAATTGGTTTGTTTGGCAAAACAAGCAATTTAAAGTTATGACCTTAAGTTCTCTGAAACTGTCACTGTGAATGGCAAAATTCAGTTCTTTGATAGCTACGTATTTTAAAAAATTAATTTAAGTATTGCAGGAGTTCTTATCTTTTTTATGTTTGCGATATTGTGAATGCTGCTGCAGAAAAAAACCCCAGATATCTAGACACTGATTTCTATTGACTCGATGCCTTCGTAGCACAGGTCAAACTGAGATGCACTCAACATGATACACAAGTCCTAAAAATAAAATTTATAATAAAAATGTAAATAATTTGTAGCAGACATGAGACTAGATTTGGCCTGTGGGTCTTGGAGGAGTTTGACACCTGTTATATAAAAGGACAAATGACACATAATTGTCCAGGTGTATACAGACCTGGCAGATACAAGTCAATGCACAGATCTGATACATGTACAGCATCTGTATTCATTTAATGTCTGCTGGGAAATCTCCAAATACAAGACAGTTTTAGGTTCAGAACCTGAGGTTAAAATAATCTATTCTCTTCAAAACAACAGATAAGAGTTCACATGCAAAAAAGCACAGCGAAACCATGATCTCATATTTCAGTTTGTTACCAGACGGCTGCATTTTGTTCATTAGAGTTCAATTATGGTGTATGATATAAAACCCAGTTACCCTGTCACACAGCAGGAACAGGCCTGTGTAGACGGTAATGCAGATGGAAAAGCTGAATCTGTGGAACAGATGGATGTGTGCATGAACAGATGGCCTTTCTCTCCACCTCTGAGCATTTATGTGTCTTTTTTGAAGAAGCCTTACGACTTTCTGCTGCTGTAGCATGGACTCAGCCGTTGACTCAAGTTTAGCTGTCAGGACAAAGAAACTGGATCAATAATTTTGCTTGTGTGCATGTGCGTATGAGGGTGAGAGGACGTAATCAGAGAAATTCATTCAAATCGAGTGTTTGCCCTTGGACTGAGTGAGGTAATGTTGCATGATGACTGCTCCATTTTCTGGAGGTGATGTACTGAAAGTGACAGGCTGTTTGCGCCTATGATTCTCTCAATTTCCCTCTTCTTTTTGTTGGAGGTGAAACAGGTGTTTCTCGCTTCTTCAGCTTTAGAAAGGCCAGCAGCTCGTGATTGGAGGCCTGACATTTGTCAGTTTCCTCTGTGTAGGAGATGCAAGCCAAGGGAGTACTTACCCTGGTGTTGACATTTTCTGGAACTGAATTTTTATCTTTTCCTGTCACAGGGAATGGAGAATTTGTCCTTTTCTGACCAATAGCTGATAATGTCAGGGGAGTGGCTTAGATGTTTATATGTATGTATATAGCTACATGACAGATCCATGTTACCAAAGTCTCTAAAGAACAGGATGAGGCTGTGGAAGTGCAGACGGACAGGAACATATCCACCCTAGTGGTTTTAACTGTTGTTAGAAATTGTTTTGCTGCCATAATTGTTGCAGCAGAGCATAATAAATCACACTGGAGTGGACAGAGCCAATAGTTTTTCATCCTGACATGAACAGATTGAGCCAGATGTAGCTGCTTCACATTGCAGTGGCTAATTATCTCCCTCAATATTTGTTTCCTGAGGGGTGGGTTGAACTCAGGCTCTTTCCAGTCTTTCAAATCGTCGTCCAGTAAATGGAGAACGTCACAGTACTGGTTGTCCTGCATGGTGGTTCATTACTGGGTGGCAAGTAGATCAGTTGTCAACAGACCCCAGGGTGAATGGTTCGATTCCCAGGAAACCTGCTGAGGTCTCCTTATGTACTGTCTGATAGCTTCCCAACAACAATTTCCAACTAGGTGAAAGGATAAGCTAGGTATTCAAACTGGGTGGTGTTACTCTTTAAAAACAGATATAGTTTTGTGACAAATCCTATTTTTAATGTTTATATTGCATGTAAAAGACTAAAGAAATAAACAAATTCAAAACCCAGTACTTAGATTCCATAAAATAAATCACAAAGCTCAGTGATTACAGATTTTTACTGTATCAGTGATGTCACAGATACTAACCCTGCTTCAAATTGGTGCGCTAAGTTATTTTCAATAATTTTGGACATGCTGTTCTCACATAGTTACACATTTTATCCAACTACTTGACTTTTTGGCAAACATGTAATCACAACTGATGTTTACTGTCAACGTGCTTAGCTGTAACCTAAAGCTTAGATTTAGAATCAATACCACGAAGCCCCCTAGGGGTCATCTAGTAGAAAAAAAATATTTAGGTGAAATAAATTCAAACTAATTTTTTTTTTCTACCACACCAGGTCCCTCTCCCTGCTTTGGTACTGTATGCTTATGTACAGCACACAAGCTTAGAAATGTACAAGAGTAAAAGTACTCTTACAGAGTCAGCCTGCTGTCCTCTCAGTAGTGAAAAATTATCTTAAAGTGCTTTCCCCCAGTTCTAACTTAAAACGTTCTACTACGCAAAAATCTACTCATTAGATTCATATGATGCATTTGCCCAAAAACCAATAAACACACATAGTGTACAGCATGCACACACAAGAGTTCCTGCATGAAAATACTCTTAACAACAAGATGATTGATAATCTGTTAACTGTATATTTTTTTATATTTATTTGAAATTTGACTTAACATACACTCAGTATTGTCCTCTGTCCCTGGATTCTCTGTACAAAAAACACATGCATGGAGACTGCTGTCAATAATTTAATCAGATTTCACATTGCCGTGTCCCTCAACCCACTTTCTGTGTGCCTGTGTAAGAATAAGACAAACTACGGCAAATGTCTTTTAAATATTTGGCATATCTGTTCCCAGTGATTCCCAGTGTTATTGTTCATCTATTTCCCATCACTTTATCCAATTTCATGCAGTTCAATGAGACAATGCTGATATTATCCCATTTTTTTTCCTACTTTGTCCATGAATTCACTGGGAGCCAAAGCTTCCACCGTGAGAACTCCTGCGTGATGGATCATAATGAAGGGAGACATCTCACAGTTCTGACACACTGGAAATGCAAGATCAGCTACATTCGTTTCTGCAGATGGGTCCCCAATTACACTTTAGCTGTCTGTGTCACTTGTCATCTCACGGCTGCTACAATATTATCTGTACAGCAGAGGGGACCCATTTCCATATTGTTATTTCACTATTATGCTAATCATATGCTCCTCTTGCACAACACTGCCCGCCTGCAGCATGGGCTGCTTTATGCCCCCACGCTCAGGTTCCCACTTTTATGAGTGCAGGTTAAGAACAGAAACATAGCTTCACAGTATCCCCTCTTTTGATGTCCTATGAGAATATCAAACATTTTTCTGTGACAGTGAAACAGAATATTTCTTGTGATAATCCTGAGCTTATACCAGACAGTAGCATTGCCTTAAAGTAAAACTCCCACACCTAAAATTTGAGTCTGAAACTCTCAGTGTCTGTAAAGCTGGAAAGTTGCAGATAGTTTTGGAAATAAGGAGTCAAACTTAATTATCTTCTTCGTATTACAGACGGTTCGGGCTGTGTGTCCATGTTAGTCCTTCTTTGTTTTCACTACGCAATCATTAATGGCTTAAGAGTGATTTTAACATTTTCATGTCAGTGGCCATTGATTTGAATGTAGTCTGTAGTGCCTGTTATGGTCATTGTCATTGCAATATTCTTGTAGTATTGATTATTAGTGCTTTCCTATTTAAGCACTACTTCATCATGAGTAGATGGGGAGACATGTAAGTGAACACAAGACCATGTGATGATTGCTAAAATAATCCTGAATGGTTGAGTAGTGCACAGGTCTTTAACTATACTAGTAAAGTTCTTAAAATAGGCTACATCATCTTAGGTGCTTCAAAATGCCTCAAAACATGTCCTGTCTCAGTCTTTTTGCACATTGCCGTGAAGCTCAGTAGCAGGATCATGTTCTGTTTTGTGCCCAGTAGCGCTCTTGCCCCCTGCTCTTCCATTGTTTGGAAAAAGAGCTCACTCAGTGGCTTAATTATTCTGTAGATGTTTTGATGGATGCTGCCACTTTTAGATCATAATTACCATGAATGCAGCCTGGGATCTTGGCAAACATCTGAGTCACTCTTTAAGGCTACGGCGTGAGTCAAAAAGATATAGAATTTAGGGGAAGGTTCGTCATAATGGAGCATCCTGTTTTTGATGTGTTGTTTTTGGCTGTGGCTGTGAATTGAAGCACAGTGCAAGTCGAGTTGTTCATCTTCAGGAGTGAGCCATAAAAGATTCAGAGATTCACAGTAGAGTCTTCAGTACAAGTATGGACTTAATGTTTCCATGGTGTTATACAATGTGTGCATCTGCTGCCTCATTTCCAGAGCAATGCAGTTGGGAGTCAGAGAGTGTTGCTGTGTGTTTTTCTAAGTAAAAGTTGTGAGGAACTCTGTAGTACAGAAAATTTACAAAGACGATTACAAGATGTATGTTCAGGTAATTCAATTTAAACATGTCAACCTCTTTTAACCTTTACATCATAGTCCTGGACATTATTAATCACATCAACGAGAGCTTAGTCTCAGTTGGTTCAGCTGGTTCTTTATCTGACAGAAAACCGACTCATTTTTCAAGCTCCATTGTAAACATCTCTCTTGGCTCGAGACAGCTTTATATTTATGCAAATTCACATGCTGATTAAGTAGCTGTGGGGAAACACCCAACTGCTTGGTTACTAACTTGCAAATGGATGGTGTTGGCGTGCAGTTTATTATTATTTTTTGCTAATGTTGTGGTAATTATACTTTCACATAATAGCAGCCATTAAACATGATCCTCTGTACACCATGGAATCCTCCAACAGGAGTCTGATCAGCCCACTCCTTCAGTTTTCATCCTCCTCTTAGTGTTTATTCAATACTGCTGAAACAAAAAGGCAAGAACCACAAGAGATGTGAAGTAGCTGAAAACTTTGATTTGAAACTTAAAGCTTAAACTCTGATGTGTTATTTCCTTACATTCTCTTCTTGACTGGCAATAATCGACAGATTAGGCGATACACACAACTTCTACTGCCTCCTCTCTGACAACTTCTGTTGCGCGCACACACACACACACACACACACACACACACACACACACAAACACACACACACACACACGCACACACGCACACACGCACACACACACACACACACACACGCACACACGCACACACACACACCTTTTTAAATTGTGGCTCCAAAATTATTAGTGATCCCTGTGATCAGTGGTTATTTTATTTCTGTCTGTGTTATTTCATGGACCAGTGGCTGCTTCGCAAAGCAGATATGAAATGCTGCCACAGCATGACTGCAAGCTGCTGTCAGGTCACTATATTACATTGTGTTATTATCCCAGGATTATTATCCTTTATTTTCAGGGAAACTAAGCCAAACCCTTTAATTCAAGAAGGGGAGTCACTCACTAAAGAATTTTTATAGTCTTTTGTTGTCAATAAAAAACATCACCATGTCACAATGTTAAGATAATTTTAAGAGGGTTTGGGGTCTTATGGAATAATTTGACCCTTTTTCATACTTCACACAGTGTCTCTGTTAGATTATAGTATGGTGCGTAAGTTACAGTTTCTCACCTAAATTGTTACAGGAAATGCAACAAACAAATCAATTCAGTACATGATTCAAGTTCAGATTTAAATATTACTACATTGCAAACTCAGGTATGGGGCCCTCACTGGTTTTTCTTTCACAAATAACCAAACACACATATGCACCAAGGGAGCATAAAATACATTTTCACGATACCATGAGAACTATATAGTAGAACTATTAGAAGTATGAGTGCCTGATCCATTAAAATCTGCTTGCAGATCACCAACAGGGAAGCTATAGCTACAATTCTTCCATTGTGAACCACTGTTGCTTTTACAATAGAAATCTTTTACAAGAAAGACAAACAAGACATATTGTATGCTGTTTCACACGCCTCCCTTTGCTTGTCAAGTACAGGCTTATTGAGTTTATGAATATTTTCATCATCCTACTTGCAAAATTTACAAAAGGCCAAGAGTGTAACCATGAAAGCAGCTCTGTGAGTTCTGCTTTACCAAATACTAACTGTGACAATACTGCTGTTTACCATGTCCACCCTCTTAGTTTAGCATGTAAACATGCTTCAGTAGCATTTGCTAATTAATGGTAAACACAAATTGCTAATGGAGTGTGATTAGTTTTGTAAACCAGAGCGTTGGACAAAATTAAATATCATCCTTAGGTGGTGATAGAAGAAAGGGCAGAGGGTCACAAAATGTATTAGGATTTATTTGTTGGGGACAATCTATGTACAGAATGTCACAACAATCCATCAAGTAGTCCCGAAATTGTTCAGTCTGGGTCAAATAGTGTATTGGTCGACCATAATTGCCACACACAAAGTCATGCTGCATAAAACGCATTAATTACAAGCTTTGCAAGGAATTCACCAACTCCAGCCTCCCACACAAAAGTCATGCTTGCTACAGACCGAAACAACACTTGTGCTCACACTTGCTTTTACTCTTGTTTTTCCTGCGTTGACACTGTATGTTCGTGTTGAGTATAAATTGTGTGTCCATAAAACAGTGTCTGTCTGGTTTTAGAGCACATGTGGCTAGAGTCAGTGTTGTTACCACACTGAATCAGTTAATGGGTATTTTGGTTTCGATTTCTTTGTCTCCATTTGGAGTCTCAACTGCAAGCCTCAGTAGATATTAAGGAATAATGAGGCATTGCTGTTGGTATTGATCATATCAGGGTTTGAGGAAGCTCCACTGTGTTACCAGTTCTAATATATCAATAGTGTTTAGTCCAAGATAAGAACAGATGTGAAGAAAACTCACACAAACCCAGAGAACAGTTCTCTGAGTAACAAACTTCTGTATGAAAAGTCTTATTGAAATTTCCGAGGTTTCAGAAGGCCTCTGCCCTCTTCAAGAAGACCTTTGAAAATGAAGCCACGGAAGGCAATGGCTATGATCTTGGCAGTGCATTAAGCACGTCTTTGCAGGGCTGCATCCTCTCCACATACCATAGTAAGGAATACAAGACATGTCATTCAGTCAGAAGAGTTGGCTTCCTGGCGGTGATTAGGAGCTGCCACAGGTCTGCCACCCCTGAGCCATTACTCAGCCTTGCATCAGCGTCAGTAGAGACAGACAGAGTATGACAGGTGAGATAGAGTCCCACTGGCCATCAGTGAGAGGTGACTTATTAAAAATAATGACTGGGTGTGCGTGATGTGATTGATGAGTACGGGCTGACAGCTGGTAGTCTGTAGCTATATCTGGATGCCTTCTGTACACTGACATGACTGACATGCTGCAAGAGCGAGGGGGAGAGAGAGTTTGTCATTTTAATATTTAAAATTTTCAGCACCTGCAAGAAGAAAGTGTGGTTGATGGAAGCAGGATAGTACAATTGTTATTCAGGGAGTAAAGACGTTTGACCCAAAGTAACTTTTCTTTCATTTGATGTCTTTCCGAGTTACCGTCTGAACCTGAGGACCTTGAGGAGTACACACCATAATAAGGAGAGAAATGTAGTGGCACAGAGTACAGGGTCCTAAAATAAATACATTTTAATGCCCCTTTTTTCTCAATAGAGACATACTGTTTTGGCAGCTGGAGCTGTCTGAACAAACTTTTAACATCTCTTGTAGAATACTAGATAAGGAGAAGCCACTTTTCTTTGCAGAACCAAAGGGAGGATTTTCAAGCTGGAGGTGACTCTTGACTTTTAAGGAGTAATTCAGTTGTGGGAACCTATTTCTTGTTGAACAGCTGAATACTGTGACTTCCCAAGGATATTGTCGCAGTGAGGTTGCCAGATTTGTATATAAGCTACAGCTGTGCTGCCATTGGAAAATGGATTATCTGTTGTTAGTCAATGAATAACTTTTTATTATACCCCTATTATTATTATTATTAACTATTATTTTTACATTTCTATCCAGCTAACATGGGACCCAGCATGTCACACATCTGTCCAAAATCACAATCTTTCCAGTGCTTTTGTTGTCAGGTCCTGCCCACTTTGTAGTCAATAGTAAATTTAACAAATCTAACACTTCAGTTATTAAAAATTCCTTCAATTAATTTGCATGGAGAGTAAAGATTATAGATAAGATATGAACATAAGACAGGTTTGCCTTGCATGCATTCTGGCATGATTGCTACAGACCAAAATGGCGTTTGGTATGGAAAATTCTAAATAACATATAGCATTTGGGATATTTTTGGTTTGGCACAACTCACCATTTCCACAACGTCTTTCCTGGCATCTTTTGTTTATGACTAATAAGATGCAGAGTTTTAATGTTCCCAATCAGTATTGAGTCCGGCACTAACACTTTGTAGAAGGATTGGTCATCAGCCAGTAAAAGAAACACAAACATTCAATAAAATATCCTTGTTAATATAATTGCAAAAGCTGACAGTCTTTTAATGCCTGTAACCTCTAAGGTCAGACTACCCACAGACGTGAAGCTTAAATCAATATTTTCATGTCACTTTTTAAAAACAATTTCCAGAAAATGTTGAACTATTCCTTTAAGGCACCATAGGAGATGATAAGATGGCCTAACACAAGCCTTGTTATTATATAATAGATTAGACTACAACACTCTTATCAGATGCTGCCTGTCCTGATCCTCCCAGCTTGTGCTGCATGTGCTCTTTTCATGATTTTTCTTTAGATGTACAGCAGATTCGTGAAGGGCAAGAAACAGATGATGCTTCAAAGCAGGGAAACGTGATCCATATTCAGTTTACGTTGCTCTAATTTTTAAAGTGTATTGTATTTAAGGGCTGAAAGATGAAAGGAGATTGGTGCTAAGGAGTCTTACATGCTACTGAATCAGACAGGAAATCTGTTCACTTGTCCATCTAACAGCAGCAGCATGATCGTCGATCGTGTAAACTCCACTAATACTAAAGAGTTTTTCAACACACAGATCCCACTAAACAGAATTATCAATTATCACATTTTAGCCACAGAAGTTTTTTTCTGAAGACCTGTTTGTCTTGTCACTCTGTTTCGTCTCTCTCATGCTCTTCTTTTAGTGTTTCATCCTCCCTTCTTCCATCCTCTCAGAGAGCATATATTTCATGCTGACAGCAGCGACTGCGATCCTCTGTGTCCTATCGCAGCCCTGTTTCACTTATGTGCGGTCTTGTAAAATAAAATATTATTGACTTGCATGGTTAAATTACATTAGAGTGCAATGATAAATAAGCTCCATAAAACTCCCAACATGTCAAATAAGCGGTGGAATTTGTATAATGTGACGTGATATATGTTTGGGATGTGAGGGTGCTGAAGTTGCGTGAGAGGCTAACTTCACATGGAGGTAGTGGAGCGGCATGCATAAAGCTATAATGATGAGTGAGGCAGTCGTGCGCGAGTGTGTCTATGTGTTTAAACCCTTATTTCTCATACTCTGTGCCAACCATGTCGCTAACGCAGCAGCCTTCTGCATTATTTATCCCCACAGCAGTACAACTACTAACTGCTGCCGCCGCTGCCAAGAAGGCAGCAGTGAAACTGCACACCTTGCAACTCAGACCTTTTTCATAAACTTTAGTCTCCTCGTCTCAGTAAGCCTTGAGGATAAAGGCCTCTCTCTTCCCTTACCCCCAGCCCCCATTTCTACTTTTGTTTTATCATAAAACACCTGCTAAATTCTCCCATAATGGATATCGATTTGTCAAGCAGTAACACCAGATCACAACAGACAGCTTCTATGAAAGCAGTGTAACCTTGAAACTTGGAGGCGTTTCATGAGAACTGATAAAAGCGTCTGGCTGACTGCTATACTTTACATTTCAGTGTACTCTTCAGTGCTTTCCACTTTATCTCCCACTTGCCAGCAAAGCAAATGAGATGAAGAAGAGCGATGTCTTATTATCTGCTTATTCTTTAATGGAAAAATATAAGATAGGTAGGAGTGGGACATCATCCAGCATAAAATGAACACAGATTCAATCTCCTCTTCTTGTAGTTTTCTGGAAAAGAATGCCACAACTGGTGGAAATTAATAGCAACGTCAGCATGCAGTACCTGATGAGCAAGCTCTTCAGGAAGCTATGTCCTCTCAAACAGACCACAATATTACAAATGTAAAGTAGTGGTCGTTGGGTCTTTGTGTTTATTGATTTTTAGTAGAAAATGTCCTGACAGCAATACTAAATCAACTCACATAATGAAAAATGTGTTTGAACAGAGGCCAAAATGGCAGAAATGGCAAAACTCTCTCTTGTCACAGATGCAGCTTTGCTGTGTTAGTGACATTGAACATTCATAAATATGATGCTGTGCACTTCAGGGTGTTTTGCTAGTTTGGACGCTACATGGACAGAATGAGATAAATAAGAGGCCAGTGGGAATGGGAACACAAAATAAAGAGAAGATAGCATCCGCTTTCTGGAGCAATAATCTGCCAGTTTTTTTTGGTATCACATCAGCAAGCCTTTTGCAAGTCAGTGATAACAAAATAGGGTTGTATGCAAGAAAGCAATGTGAATTCAGAGTGGTTGTCTAACACGAAGAGCTCAGCAACTACTTCAGACAAGGTCAAATATAGAACTGTTAAAATGATTGAACTTCACGATTACAATTTTTCTCCATTCACGTACACATACTAATTATTCTGCACTACCCAGAAGCATGTTTCAGGAACCAGTTTGTGGGTGGTTGCTGCAAACAACTGACCTTTCATCATGATGGTCATGTAATATCCGAGTTCTAGTTTGTGGGCAGCACCACATGGCAAACAAGCGAGGTCATGCCATGTTTGCAGCTCCCAGAGCTGACCTGCAAGCCAGAACTGAGGGTCGCCTCTCAGACCTCTGGCTTAGTTGGGGAAACTAATGTGATATTGGCAGCAAGTGAGTTTGACTTTACTGACATTTTATACACAACACTGACTCAGAAGAAGTTTCTCAAATTCAACAGGAACAATAAGAACAGGAGCAGCACAAAGTCGTCCTAACAGGCAGTAAAACTTTCATTTATTTGCCATTTTGTTTTTTGTTTGTTTGTTTACACCAGAACAAGCTGTAAACATAATGCTTTGAGCTTTTTTTTTTTTGGCTATCATAGCCTATACTTACTATATGCTTTACCATAGGCGATGTCACTGAAAGAGATGAGAGCTCGGACAAAATACCTGATGCAGACAGTAATAGTTGATATTATCTTTTTTTTCCACCAGCGCAATTTACTTGTTATATAAGAATTAAGCCATTTCACCGTTGCACATTTTTAAGGCAGAACCGTGTTTTCTGTGCTATTCTACATTTCTCGACAGGTTTGAGAACTCATTACCTTCTCCCATCTGACAGCTCAGCCTCAGGCGAGAGGCTGAGCAGGCAAGTGAGAAAGCGGGGGAGACAGAGACAGGGTCAGTGGCGAGGATTTGCAAAATAACAGAATCCCACTGTCAAGATTTTGTTAGTGTCTTTGTCACCCTGTGGCTGAAAAGGAGCCTGTCTGTCTCTGAGGTCTAATGGGATGTTGACCCAGCCCTCGTCCTATCTGCCAAACATCATCAATCTTGATAAAAGAAGTGAATGAGGGCCGACCAGTGTGTACCCCTAAAAGTAATTTTTCCTTATAGATGAAAGCTGGGGGCAAGAAAGGTGGTGACAGTAGACACTTGCTGTAGGAGCCAATTGCTCAGAAGAGAAAGAATTAGCTACAGAATTAGTAGAGGAATATTTGGCCACGTGATGGTGTCACACAGATAAATGTATGAGAGAAAAACAAATAACTTCAGGGTGATTACACTTAATGATACAATATGCAACCAGTTAATCAGTGAGGGTTAAATGGAAAGCTTCAGTCTCAGGGAGGTTTGGATGGCTGCGTAAATGCAGATGATCTGAAGCATCATTAGAAAACGTTTTCTATGGAACTTCTATGTTCTCCCTTTGATGTGATGGGAATTATTTGTTTGATTCCACGCGCACACACACACACACACACACACACACACACACACACACACACACACACACACACACACACACACAAAAACCTGCCACATCTTATACCTGCAAATGAGCAGTGATGGCTCCATGAATATTTCTCTCTGTCCTCGTCACTATACTCACGACAGCTCCTGGTGTGTCATTTATTTTGTGCAGATGCATATCTGTCAGGAGCTTCTCTGTTTAACAGAGGTGATTGAACTTGTAATGTGGTACTTCATATGCTTCCGCTCCGCACCACCTCTGTGGCGGTACGGCATTAGCTGGTCGATCAGTCATGTTGGTAAACCATCCATGAGAAGGCCGGTGTCAATAAAGGAGGAGGAGCATGAAATGAAAAATCCATCTTAAAACACTCCAGCACAGGAAAAACAGCTATTGGTAGAGCCCTTTGCCTTCCATTTTGTTCTTTTAACAAACAAAAACACTGAAGACAAAGTGTTTCTGTCTTGGTTCAGCGTTTTGCAACAATCCTAAAAAACCAAAGGAAACTGTTCAGTGTAGAAGAGACAAAGATAAATAACCTCAACGGTAGCCTTCACAGACCGTAATGCAGCTGAGTCAAGAAAATAAGACGGCACTTTTTTTTTTGTTTTTTGTTTTTTTATTTGGACAAGGCACATATCCTGCTGTCTTGAGCAAAGTGCTTCTTGATCTTTATTAACACATATTTACAGTGTTCTCAATCAACATTCAGCGCTCCATTACAACATGGCTGAGTTCAACATGTCTTTTGCTGTGTTAAAACCGTGCGGGAGGAAAGGTGGAGGCAGCAAATGTGTGTATCACGTACACATCGTGTGTATCGCATCGATGTAGGATGATTGCTGATTTAGTTGTATATCGTAGCAGCAAGCACCATAGCCACTGAATTTTCATTTTCAATTTTCATAATCAACTTGAATGGACATATTCTGGCCACAGTAGTTTTCTTTTTCATGCACCTCTATATTATTTAGTTGGAAAAAGTAAAGTAAGTACTTAAGGTTTGTGAAACAACAGTGTCCTAACTGACAGCACTGTGTGGTGTCTCTCCCTCCTTTATCTTACTTCTCTGATAACCTCATGTGCTCCTCAGTGATGTGGTCCTGTCTTATGTATTTTCCTTTGTACATTCTTCTTCCCATTGGGCACATAGTTGCACATCACTATTATCACAGCTGTGCAGATGATATTCAATTATACATCCTTTTAAAAGATAGTGCTATACATTTTTAATTTATTTTTAATTGTATTATTAAAACTCCACACAGACAGACAGTTGAACCACAGAGGAATTTTCTCTACACAGCCATAATGACCATCTGCAACATGTATTCATTTATTTGTTTGTACTGTAGATTTATGTTGCTGTCATTTTTGGACAGCAATGGAGTCCTACGACGCAGTAAATACATTTCAGTCTATATTCATGCAGAAATAGAGAAAATCCTAAAGAGTTCATACAATTCTACTGTGACACTTTATGTCTCCCACATATTAGTAATTTGGCTCCACCAATGTTTGTCTTTGCAGCGTGTGTGACTGTTGTCACTCATCAATTATCTTTCTCTTTTCCTTCTCTCAGGTGTTCACCAGGTACGGGAAGTGCTACGTGTTCAACGCTGAAGAGCCTGGAAAGACGCTCCGCACAACCATGAAGGGAGGGACGGGAAATGGCCTGGAGATAATGCTGGACATCCAGCAGGATGAGTACCTGCCAGTGTGGGGGGATACAGGTAAATCAAGACCACTTGCTCTCCTATTCTAGCTATTTTAAATGGACTAGAGTTAAAACATGACAATTTACATCCAACTACCTCCAAAACCATACTGTCGTCTTCAAATCCAAAATCTTTCAGTCTATAAATATACCTCCTGGTTTACATCATGAGGTCGCTGTTGCCAGGTGACTAATATGAAAAAAGATCCTGCATTGTTTTCCTTTCAGAAGTAGTTAGTTGTTGTGTGTTTTTTGAATTTCAGTAGCAAACTATGAACAAGACTGCGACAAGCAAAAAAAAAAAACATACTGAAATTATCTTTTCAAGTCAAGAATTTCACACATGACTTTCTTCTTCCCCACTTTCTCTTGGGTCTGTGATCCCTGCACCAGTAATATTTTGTTACACCAAGTGACTTTTACCTCTGCACTTGATGTTGGTGGATTGTATCCGGTCCTTTGAGTGGACTCATACAGAGTAGGCACTTCAGAGCTATCCACATTTGAGTCACTCCTTCCTGTTTTTAAGGGCTTCTATATCCCAGCTATCATAATGTTTGTTCCTCTTGAGTCTTCTTTTCCCACTCCCTCTCTCTGTTTTTCTAAATGTGATTCAAAACACAATTTCTTCTTCTCTCTCTCTCTCTCTCTCTCTCTCTCTCTCTCTCTCTCTCTCTCTCTCTCTCTCTCTCTCTCTCTCTCTCTCTCTCCTTTTCTCTCACTGCCATGTGATGAAATGTTTCCAAACAGAAGGAAAATAAAAGAAATATCAGGTACAAATTGAATTTGAGACAATCAATTAAAATATTTAAAACTTTATTTTCCCAGTTGGGTCCCACACTGAGCCTTTGGGCCATGTGTAGTTTTTAATTCACATTATTTAATTTAGCCATAATTAACACAGGAATGATTCAGTGTTCCCCAGTGAAATTACTTCAGGGGCAGCTTCACAACCAGAAACTCTTATTAAATTCTAAATCAAAGCTGCAAGGTTTTCAGATTATCTTTATAAGCTTATTTTCAACTTTAAACAAACAAATAACTTAATAACTATTATACTACGATTACATCTAGCTCATAAGATTGCTACAGTTAACAAACTGCTATTTCAAAGTACTGTAACTTTCCTTTTCTCACTGTTGTACTGAGCCTAATACTAATGTTTTGCACACACAACCTGACTGATAGAGCACTGGCATTTTTTTAGCTGATGATTGTGAACTTTGTGGCTATTATGTTCATGTTAATTAGACTTTGTACAAAGGACTCAAGACACTGAGTGGCACTGGGGCCTGTTTGATCATCTTTATTATTAAACAGTGCAGCTTTACATTATCCTCCATACTAATGTGTGTATTACAGACCTTGTTAGTGGGTCACATACAATGCTTAGAGGGGCTGGCAGTCTCAGTCGTTCTACAGTGAAGCTCATTGAATTGTCAGAGCACGTTTAAACTGAGTGCAAGGGCAGGCAGGGGACTTCCCAGAGCAGCTAGAAAAGCTACGAGCAGCCCAGCAGATGGACATGACTTACTCTGGGCTCAGACTTAAAGAAGATCTATCATCAAAAAACTACGTTCCATCAATCTTCTGTGTTCTTCTGTGGACAGCAGCACCCCCCCCCCCCGCCCCGCCCCCTCATCTCCCTGTCCTGAACTCCTCAGTTTTCTTTTCTTTGAACAGGCTGTACACCAGCCGCCACCCTGACAGCATGTGGAGCTCCGTCTCCCAGCAGGCTCCAGTTTCCACTGCCCTTGTTTATCCCTCTGTGGTTTAATTAGCCCAGATGAGCTGAGTCAGCCACAGCGGGGAGCACAGTGTCTCCTCAACCGAAACAGGTACCTTTACTGTGCAGCAGTGATGGGCACACACTGAACAGGGACTCTTCCCCCATCTCCTCCACCTATTATCTTTTTCCATCCAGTCCCAGCAACTACCTCTTCTCTCTTCCAGTCCCTTTTCTGCTTGTCCATTATCCAGAAAACAGCGATCCTTCTCTCGGGTTCTGTTAGCACACTGCTCTGTCCAGGGAGCTATGACACTCCTCACTTTGCAATGATGGACAAACATTAAAAAAACATGTTCCATGGAGTGGAAAATGAGCAAGACGGATATAGGTTTGAGTGGTGGGAGAAAACAGATGGCCTGTTGCCTGGATACCCGGCTTTCTCCTCACCGTGCCACTGACCAAACTGTTCAGTGATGGAAATCATAAATAGACTGGATGTGTCTGAAGCTTTATAGAAGACATTTCCTCAAGTCAACCTGAAATATTTACATGCTGCGTACCAGGAAATCAATAAAACTGATTAGGATTCTGAATCAAACCAACACTTGTCCACAAATTATGTTTTTTCCTTCAGTTATTAATAATTTACATGCTAGCTGAGATGTAACTTTCTTGATTTTGTAATTTCTTATTTCAGAAATGTTTTTTAATGTTAATTTGAAGTTAATTAAAAATCTCTCACCGTGCATACACACAGAAAAACAGTTTCTAATTTGGGAAAATTACCTTTTCCATTGGATCTTGACACACTACGAGACTGTAAATGACTATTTTAGGTGGTGAGGGGGTTAATTAGTGAAACTTCTGCTACACATTGACCTTTTTTGAAGTTTCTGAGTCGGACAGGCCTTTTCCAATATCCAAACTGTCAGGCAGTTTGATCAAAGTAGACTGTTTACTCACTCAGCACCAAACATGTTTCATCTACAGTATGTAGAAAAACCCTTCAAACGCATCTCTGCCTGTGAAACTATGCTGACATTCAAGTCCCATTACTTCTTATATCTCAGACTAACATCTTTTTTTAATCATTCACATCAGAGTTTGGTTTTAGAGTGTATCATTGGTCATGTACAGACACATGACAGTACACAGTGTTAACCCACTATGTCATTAATGGTAGTTATAGAGGATGTGAGAGCATTATGGAGTCATCAAACTCTGTTTTATCTCCTCTAGCAGAATGTGAGAAAGGCGTGTTGACTTTTGATGTCTCTCTTTTGTTCAAATTTCTTTCTAGATTTTGTTTAATTCCCTTTTTATCGTTAATGACTACTTTACTTTATACTACTACTACTACTTTTTTTTCAGGTGCCATCCTTACATCCCTTGTGTCTACTTTTTCAAAACAAAGCTGCTATGTTTTATTTCATCGACAGCTTGTAGGTAAACTGTAGGCGGTACTCATTAACAATCTGAAGTATCTCTCTCCATCTGTTTTCTATGCGTCCATTAGTGCACCATCAATCATGAAGTCTTAGCTTCAGTGTTATGTGACAAACAGTTGTGTGAAGCCCAACAAGCATTTGAGTGCAGCGCTACAATCTTCCAGTGCCTCTGTGCTCTTTGTGTCTGCTATTATTAAATCAGAGCGATGGTGAAGCGCACTCTGAAAAGTGCCTGAAGGGAGCAGACAGATGTTTATTTAGCCAAGTGCAAAGTCCTTGATCCTTTTTATCACTTGTGTCATTTAGCTTTGTGGTGTTTGGTCAGTGTATTGTTTTGTTTGTTCATTAAATGTGGGAAACTACTGCTTTTGCTTCTTGGAAACTTCTCATGCACCACACAGCTTCTTCTGATTACAAATGGCAGCAACAGGTTTCTGTTTAATTCTTAAACATTTCAGTATCCAAAAATCTTGTATCTTTAATTATTGCTGTGGATATTTTCACAGTAGTATCACTGTGACTACCATGGTCTCTGGATGCAGTGCTCCTTTACTGCTGTTTAGGGGATATTTTATTTCCATTTTTTGTTTGTTGTGAATTGCGATTAAGTCATTAATAACCACACAAAGTACATTTACACGAGATGTCCATCATTTAGCATCCTAACCGTTTCTAATTAGCACTAAAGATAAAGTACATCTGAGGCTGAAGTGTTCAGTTATTAATTGAACAAATAAAAATTTTGACTAAGTGATTGCACCTAAAAAAGTCCCCTGAAAAGTCAGGGGTTCTCCGAAGTTAGATGTACCTGCCTGCTGACAAAGTTCACAGGTTGCAGATAAGATGATCTACTTTTAACCTTAGCTGGAAGTTGTCAGTTTTTTTTGGACTTTAGTCTTTTTGGAAAGTGTTTGGATCTTATTCCATTGACCAATGACTTTCCTAACTGTAGCCACTTAGACATAATACCAAACCCGAACCATGTATTAGGTTTATTGTCTTAACCTGAAGCAACTGCAACGTCTGGCTAATATCGACTTAGTCTTCCACCTCTAATTTAATGGGAGTCAATAGCTGGTGTGATATTTCAGTCTGACGCGCACAACAACAGACTGACATTGCCATCCCATGAGCTACACCACTTAAAAAGTAGGAGAATAAAATCTAAAATAATAAGAGATAAGTGAGTAAAACTATCAAACAAATTCTGTCAATAAGTGTGACACAGTATGTAGGTCAATTCTTCGACGCTTAAACAGTGTAAATATATACACGTTTTGAGGATAGGGTTATGTTCACTTAGAGATTAAATTTTGTTTCAACTTGTCAAATATATTCAGCTGTCACATTAAAAACATAATATAGAGCAAGCTTGACATGCTCAGCCCTGGCTGTGACAGCACTTGCAGAAATGTGATCTAGAGAGGAAGGAGATGGGATGTGGTGTTTCTGACAAACATGCCTGTAGTTGCCATTATGTGGCAGTCGGATGGAGATGAAGTCTCGGTGCTCCGCAGAAATGTGTAAGCACACAAATTCCAACAACCAGGAGAAACTGCCTTATCGGTTGTTACATTTTAAAAATGTTATCTTTAACATACAGTACATCTACACTGCATGCACAGGCCAATTTTCTCATTCGCCCAAGCTGATCATCTTTTGTTTTCCCACAGCAAGAATCAATTAAAATGCCCGAAGGAGAACAGAGGTGATAAAAGAATTGATTCACCTTCACCAAACAAAGCAACAAGATTTCAGTTATGATTGTAGCTGCTGATAGCATCCTAATTTATTCTACCTCCTCAATTTTGTCTAGTCGAGTCAAAAGTGGTGATATCATATATATTAACTACAAATCCATGGCACTACCTTTGATTCTGCTGAAATCATTGTCAGGACAAACATCATTACCCACGATCCTCTTGATCATCTTTTGATAAGGAGAGCTAAGCTGACTCGAGCACAAACAAGCACAGCAGGTCCTGTTTGATCTGATCTCTAATACTCACACACACCGCATCACTGTTTCTTCAGATACATAAAATATAAGACAATATAAAAATATAATTTTCACTTTCAGTAAGCGATAATTGACTTAGATGCTTTGGCTTGTTGTGTGTATGGTGCTATTACTATGTCTCCCCAGTGCTCATTTTATCCTCTCCAAGGACTTAAATATGTTGTGTAAGAAACTGTAAATTATAAAGTTCCCACGCTACCTGAAGGCAACATGGTTAAGCCCGCCC
>JAUYWH010000026.1:7334880-7359945 GCA_034779795.1 Ctenopoma multispine
CATTTACAATTTTGTTTTTCAGTTACAGTTTTGTTTTTCAAATTGACAAACCTAATGGCCCCGTAATAGCACCATATGTGTGCAGGTTGATTTTTTTTTTTTTTTTGTAAGAAATAAAGGAGGATGAAGTTGTTTTGGCACTTGATTTGCCAGATTGACCTATACGCTGGTCATTTCATTCAGTGTTTAGTATGTTTGTATCATCACTCCTTCCTCTGTAGACTGAATATGTTTGTGCATGAGAAAGTGGTAAATATAATACAATGAAGTTGTCACATTATAAACCTAAAGATTAATTAAAAATCCATATTAATTGACAACATATTAATATATACAGTGCATATAAAACAGATTCATAAAAACCCAACATATGTAAATTAATTTAGAAAAAATGGATAGTCAGAAAAAATAAACTAGTGGGTTGGAAAAAATGCAGACATCCCTCCTTTACCTGAATTTTTGGGAGTCTCATGTATACTGAAAGCAGCTCCCTGGTGCCTGCATATTATATACACTATCTTGGAAAATACCCTGGAAATAAGCAAGAGAGAGAGACTACATGCTGATCACTCTGTTGTTGGTAAGTGGGTCTGTCAGTTGGAGGAGAGAGTTTGAAATTGTGATCAACCTGAGGTATGTTGCAACTGACACAACTTCTGCAGCCCCCATCCCCTAAAACTTTTTTTTTTTTTGATGTGACAATTGTGGCTCCTGTGTCCGACAACTTTCTAAAAGCTAGATCTAGCATCATCTCTCACACTCAGGTATGCAGAGGTGAGAAAGACAGGGTTTCAACTTGTCTCTCATGCTCTCTTCATTAATTCTATACACAACTCCTGTCACTTTCAGTTTGTGCATCACCACAAATGCCTTCCAGGACAGATTATCTGAAAATGTGCAATATTCTCATTTAAATGATTGTCGTGTCTCGCCCCTCTGTATGACAGCCAACTTTTCAGCACACCTCCAGTTGTGGCTGTGCAAAAGAGTGATAACATCTTTCGTCTTCCAATATTAAAAGCAAAACACATCATATAAACTAGTTCATTTCGGACATATTCCTAACGTTAGTCATTGATGTAAAAAGAATGGTGGCAGAACCATGAGACCGACACAGACACAGACTTAGATCTTACCCAGATACTTTTTTAGTTGGTCTAACTTCAAAGTAATGTTTAAATCAGGTCTTGGTTAAAAGGAAACAAGTGGAACTGTGAAGACACCTTCATACTAGAAATTCTTGGTCTAAATGCTGCTAATTGAACGATTTTTCATTTTCTGTCTTTGTGTCCTGAGTTTTAATCCCTGTAACTTATCCCGGTTGTGATTTGCTCTTAGATGTCTCTTCTAGTTCCTGCTGCATGTCATGTTGTTCTCCGTATAAATAGAAGTCCCTGACATTTTCTAAATAGATTGATGTAAAAGTGGATTTTCACACAATACTTTACATCTTGAATGTCACCTGCATTGATGAAAGAAGCTTTTCATATTTAGTCCATACAAACTGAGAAAATGCTACGTTCCTGCTTAAAGCCTGTCTTCAGATGTTCTAATATAATCCAGTATTCACTGCACATGTCTGGTGTCAAATATAATATATGTTCAGGCAGCCATTTTTGCATTAGAGAAAGTTCTTTATTTGACAATGCTTAATATATAGATACATATATAGATATATTCAGTTGTGCTACAGGGAAAGGTGATCTGGAACAGTACAAATATTAGTGCTGTTTGCTGGTTAGTGTGGTTATCAAAATTGAATGTTATTTTATAGTTATGAAGTCATTTTTTATGATGCTAATAAGAATTATATGCAGCCACCACCTGATAGCTTATACATATTCACTATAGCACTCTGCTTTCATGCCAATGCCATTAAAAACACACTAAAGAGCCACACATTAGCATTGGCTGGCATATTCCCTTATCACAATAAATAGCCATTGTATTTAGTGCATGTCTATGTTACACAGATAACACTGTGCAGGCTCAGGGATGCACTTCTTTGTTTACACTGTTTACTGTTCATTTTAATGGGGGAATATATCAACAAATAAGTGCAACATTAGGGCTTTTTAAATGTGTTTTTAGTAGTTTTGGGACAACAGCTAACTGTGTAAGACCCAGTTGTATTATGACTGATAATGTAGCATATATCCTACAACTATTAGAGCCATATTGGCCATTTTAATACAGAAACACCACCATATTGGTAAGAAGGTGACATCTTTTGCATTTGCCTTTTTATAACACGCACATCAGATATACATCGCTTAGAAAAACATTACTGGTGCTAGAACCATGAGGTGGTTTTGCTAGGTTTGCACTTTTAAAGTTTACTTCAGACTCAAATACAGTTAATGCACATTGAGTACAACATTAGCATAAAGGATTATGGCCACAGATTAAATTTCCTGCAGCAACATGTGGGTGGAGCTAGAATAAGAACCCTTCGACCTCAGTTAACACTAAGGTCTGGTTTAGTATAATAATACATGACTGGATGGGCTGTGTCACCAAAATAACTGACCACTTCCTTCAGCTGCCTTCCTCCAACCATTTAGACATTGTAGCAGCTATTTGTGAGTCCCCCCTAACTCAGTATATGTGAGAAAGTCTCCCAGAAGAATAAAAGATCAACAACATAGGGAGAGTGAAATCATCCTTCCTCTGTACCTACCTCTGGAGGCAGCTCATGAAGGGTCAACAATGACCCACACAACATTGGTGCAGTAAACCCAAAGACTTTTGTTTATGGTCACAGGTTTAGATTTAGGGGGCTTTTACTGGAGCCCTCTTAACCTGGATTTCAGACATGCAGTGCAATCCTGAACTCATCAAGACACTACCTGGAGGAGCAGTAAATAAGAATGCAAATGTCTGAAGTAGATTGTCTGGACATTAGAAAGACTCAACAGTCATCCAGGTGAAGTTATCTGGAAGTTGAGTCATGGCAACTGGACTTCTTTCTGGACTTCTTTCTCTCTTTAACTGAAGAAATCACAGCAGACAAATGGATGTGTTCATGGATGTTTGGGTCAAGTCCTGGGTCCTGCACAATCTACCCAGGAACCACTATTTGTTTTCAGTGGGTGAAAATGCATCTGACACAGATAATCTCCTGTTGTGTGCTAATTGTAGTCTCAATGCTAATTGCAGCCCCCAAGAAGTCAACCAGGCTTAGTTTAAATGGAGGAAAAGCTAAAGGTTGCTGCATACAACCCAAATGTGATTTCATTTGTGGTAGCATTTGGGGGAGATTCATTGTATGATGTATTTCAACATATTTCAATGATAATGTGTGATTTTAGTTTATTGATCTGTTTGGTTTATAACCTCAGCTAAAAATGTGCTTAGGTAGACGTTTAGCCTGATTTTAGTTCAATTGGCCTATAAGATTCAATGTAGTCTGATTTAGCACCAGTGAACTAGATATACTAACTATATTAAGCTCTGTCCTTACTTCAACCCCATCCAAGAGCTTTGGGATGAAAGCTGACTGTTACTCAGGCCTTATCTTCCAACATCATTGGCATGCCACACTAACACACTCATGACTGAATGGGTTTAAATCCCTGCAGCCAAGTTTCAAAAGATGAAAAACCTTCCCAGAAGAGTGGAGACTGTTATAGCTGAAAGTTAATGCTCATGATTTGGAAGGAGATGCTCAACATTTACATATGTTTACTATAGACTGGCTTGGAAAAATGTGCTGCAGATATCTTTTTGCGTGTAAAGGATGCTAATCCAATTAAAATGTGTGCACATAATTATAAGAGATTCTTAGTGGCACAGCATTAAACACTGAAAAGGCTAAGTCAGTGCTGAACAATGTAGGTTGAGACATGAAGGATATAAAACTTGCCAGTAATATTCTGTACAAGACCTTCGTAGCACAGGACATGATACTATATTTTACAGAACGGACACTGCACTATGTCCTGGAAAGGTAGGACACAAAAATGATTTAACTCCCAACACACATACAAGCACAGAGTCAGCAAGTTGTCATCATTTTACACACACATTCAGACATGCAGACTCAAATACCATTTACACATTTACTTGGTCACAAACAAACATGGACCCTCACAGCACCCTCTCTCTCACAGCCAATGTTTCTTTCATACTCAGTTACAAATAACCACACACACACACACAATTGGTATATTCTTTCACAATGATGTCCTTTCAAACCCGCAGCAAACACACAGCCAGAAAAAGCATGTTTGATCCCTCTTGATCTGTTCCTTAATGTGAGGCCTCCAAGCTGTCACTGTGTCAGCCACTGCAGATGTTTGTTTGATTGATAAGTGCATCATACAGTAGGAATGTGATACTGCTGTGTGAGTGTCATCTGTCGATTTGTGAAGCTACTGTGGCCGTGCTGTAAGGCTCTGTCTTAGTTGCGGAGCACTCTGAGGTGTCTGGCTGATCGATTAGCAAGAGGAAATCCTTGTTTTTATGTCGAGGAACACACCAGAGTGTTAGGACTTAGAGAGAGAACATTGTTGATTGGTATGAAGACCGCTCTCTCTTCTACCATATGTTATGACATTTGTCCTTGCTCTTAATGGCTTAGGTTAAAGGTTCTTTCATCCATGTAGTCAGCACAGAGCTTTTCTCTTGGCTTGTGTTTGATGTGAAGGCAAAAAGGATGGCACTTCTCTGAGCATGTGCTTTATAATAAGACAGTCTTAAAAGCTGGTGGCTTTCAGTCAAAAGCCTCAAAATGTATCGCTAACAGGTTGTTTAAAACAGCAACTCCAGTTTCTTTTGCTGCAGCAGCATATGTTGAATGTGAACAGTTTTTTTTCAGCTCCTCTCTTCTCTGTCTCGTTTATCCAAATCAGTCAAAAAGCCAATGATATTTAGAGTTCTGTTTCTCTGTTTGCACATTTCTGTTTATTGGCTGAGTAAATCAACTCACTGGGTCTTTCCATCTGTCTTCTCTCCAGAGGATACAGCCTTCGAGGCAGGTGTGCGGGTGCAGATCCACAGCCAGACGGAGCCCCCATTTGTTCATGAGCTGGGCTTTGGCGTGGCCCCAGGCTTCCAGACTTTTGTAGCCACACAGGAGCAGAGGGTAGGTGTCGCTGACTTCCACTGATACATAGTTAATAGCTTTTTTATCACTTCTCTTCCTCTGTGCTGTCTTTCTCCCCTAATCCGCATGTTCAGTTAATCGCTCAGAGATAAAAAAGCTTCTGTGATAAATAACCTTCCATGGCAGGCATGATTGGATTTTCTGCATGACATTGAGTGTGAGTGTGTTGAGTGAGTGAGAGCTGCATGTGTGTCTCAATACCCTCTGGACCCCCAGTTGACCTCGTTGGTCACTTGATGATTGTTGACTGACAAATGATAACTTCTCCTTCGCCAGTAGCTTTGACCTTTATGGTAGAGAGGCGCTTCACCCAAGCTCAGCATCACTTAATCATACTGAAACTTTGTTCCATCACACAAGGCCATTATTTAAAGCTGTGGGAGTCACTGATGTATCTTGCCCAGGGAATATGATGTAAATTGTGTTTTTTCAGTCACAAGAGACTCCTGTTTCACAGGGTTTTCACTTTCCTTTTCATCCTTGTGGCTTGAGTTGAACAAGGTTCAGTGAAGATGTTTCTATACTCCCAAGCTCAGTGTCTATCGTGATTCCACTCAGCAGTGCAGTTGGGAATCCATTTTACTAAGGTTATTAGTTCTGTCACTCATTGTCACTTTTTGTGTCTCTATTTCTTCCCTTCTCTTTCTGTCTACCTCTTTCTCTATTTCTGCCTCTGGGTTAAACTTTGAAAATGTGTTGTGTAGTACTGCAGTGGGAGTTGACTACATTCTCTGAGCAGCTAGATTCTCTCAAGATAAATTCTTTGCCTTCTCATTCTTAACATGGCCACTGTCTCTGTCATATCAATTGGGGCAGTGACTAATTGGGAATGTCTCCCGTCTAGCTGCACTTATTGGGGTTCTAAGCATCAGAAACTGTTCCTTCACGGTAACAGTGAAGGGATAGTAACTTGCCTTTTCTGCCTCCTCCTCCAATTCTCTGACAGCCCTCTGTCTCCCTCTGGATGCACAAGAGAACTTGCATTGCTGATTTGCCCATAAAGCCCCCGCATCTCACTTCCACTGGGTGGATAGTTGCGGTACAGCCAGCCATGTTACACTCTGCTGATAGTACTGGAGTAGTAAAGCTGCTTAAACTCTGTGCTGCTGGTATCCCCTCCTGCCAGAGGATAGTCAGTCAGTCAACGATAAGGCTGTCAGGTGTTGACCAGATCACAAAATCTCTTCTGAGAGTTGTTTGTGTGGTGTCAGATGGAAAAACTAGCTGCTTTCCAAGATCATCTCATATTTCCCACCTCTTTCCAGGATTAAAGAGAGATGTTAACTTTCCTACTATACCAGATTTTTCTGCCACCTGAAATGACCCTGAACTACTGCCCTCAAGAATGTGGATAATCCCTTATACTGGTTTTGAGAAATCTGAATATGCCATCGTTCTTAAAGAAACAAGGACATGTGTGTATGCATCTAATCCACGCTTCTGAATATTTCTGAATATCTGTGTATCCATGGTTTCAGACAAATTCACATAAAACCAACAGGTTTTCGTCTTATCTGTGTCCTTGGTAATTGAGATAGAAGATGAGAATACTGAAATGCACAGAGTAAATAGTGGAAACATCAATCACTACAGTACTTACACGTAGGTAGTAGTTTCTGTGCAATAACCATGCTATAAAATGCTAAACTATCTGTTTCTACTATTTCAAAACTATAACTCTGTTACATTATTGTTACCCCATGAGCTTGTTATTACTACAATATAACCCACTTACTAAATTCTTATTATTTCTATATTACTTTCCTATTACCTTGTTATTACTTAGATATTGCAGCACTGTACACAGCTATGCTGAGATTGAGATATAAACTACATAATCAGTAGATTGCTATGTTGCTATCATATTATTTCATAATTCTTAAAAACATTAAAATGTTTTAAGAAATATCTATTACATAGTATAATAAATGTAATAAATATTAAGGAAAACTCTGACAAAACATCATATCTCAATGGGGAAAAAATCATGCTGGATATGTATACTGACATGGAATGGGTAATGTGTTAAGAATGAAAGGATGCCACATTTTTGATGGAAAAATCAACTTACAGGGGGCTGAATTCAAAGACACCCAGAAAATTTAAGTGAAAAAATTATGCGACAGACAAGTCTATTTTGCTGAAATTTCAACGCAGCAACTCAAAATCATACGTATGGCCCACACATGCTTGTATGCATGCCTGACAACACCGAGCCATGCTCCTAATGAGGCGACCCACCACCAAACCGGTCATGCTTAATGATGTTACAGGCAGCATAATGTTCTCCACGGATTCTCCAGACCCTTTCACGTCTGTCACATGAGCACAGAGTGAACCTGCTCTCACCTGTGAAAAGCACAGGGCGCCAGTGCTGGACTTGCCAATTCTGGTGTTCTCTAGCAAATGCCCATCGAGCTCCACAGTGCTGGGCAGTGAGCACAGGGCCCACTGGAGGATGTCAAGCCCTCAGGCCACCCTCATGAAATCTGTTTCTAATGATTTGGTCAGAGACGTTCATGCCAGTGACCCACTGGAGGTCACTTTGTAGGGCTCATCCTGTTCCTCCTTGCCCAAAGGACCAGGCACCGGTCCTGCTGATGGGTTAAAGGCCTTTGACGGCCCTGTCCAGCTCTCCTAGAGTATCTGCCTGTCTCCTAGAATCCCTTTCACCCCCTTGAGACTGTGCTGGGAGACACAGCAAACCTTCTGGTAATGGCACGTATTGATGTGCCTTCCTGGAGGAGTTGGATTACTGGGGAAACCTCTGTAGGGTCCAGGTATTGCCACCTGCTACCAGTAGTGACACTGACCATATAGCCAAATGAAAAACTAGTGAAAAAACAGTCAGAAAACGTGAGAAGGAAAGCTGTCAGTGACCTGTTAAACTATTCGGTGTTTTGGGGATCATCTCACCTCGTTTCCCCTCTAGTTAATCGTATTAACACCAAAGCAGTTAAATTAACAACCCTCTCTACTACTTAACTGATCAGATCAATATACCAGAGTTTTTGCTGACTTGATGCTAGACTCTGATTAAATAGTGTTCCTTTAATTTTTTTGAACAGTGTATATAACTTTATTAAAATGTTACTTTCAATCATGAATGCTATTACACTGATATGTCATGAATTAATTTAATTTCAGTACACAGCAAGACCAAAAATATTAGTATTTGTGAAACAAAAGGTTATTATGGGTGACCAAGGATCAAAAAACCAAGATCTTGCATATGAAATACAAGCCCAGCAAAGACTTTTGAATGAGTGTAGAGTTTACTTGCTTAGTCATTTTTGAATGTTTCTCTAACTGCTTGACCATTTGCACTGACAGCATTTATGGGATGATCTCCAGGCTGAGGAAATTGTTTCTCCAGAAGTGTCTCCTCGTGCATTCATCTTGTGTTGCCTTGGTCTATTACTTTTTCTCAGAAGCTGTGTAGGGCACAGCATGTCACAGTCAGATAAGGGAAAATGAGTAGCGCAGATCAGCTTCATTTTAGAAGAATTCTCTACCTTGCTTTTAGTCTCCCAAAAGCAATTTCCACAATCTCCTGATTATCACACGCAATATATAAAACTAAGCTCCATCAGTAATTGTAACCTTTAAAATTGCACTTTACAGGTCACAATGTAAAAAACACAGAAGGGTTTTGTTAAATAGCTATTGTCTGTCTGGTACTAGGTCGGATTTCTTCGCAATTTATCCATCATTAAGTTTTAGCTAAGAAAGATTTTAACTGCTTTTTACTTGGAAATCACTGATCAACTAAAGATACTACATGCCAATCAGGGTAATCAAGCTGAGTCAAGTTCAGTTTGTTCTCAATACTGAATAGTCTCAACAGCAAGCACATGCACACGCAGTAGGGCCTGAGGGGAAAACATGTCAGATAGCACCTGTACTTCTTACAGTTAAATTTGGTCACACAGTACACAAATAAGTTTTTAACAGTGTTTAAGGTTGTATTATGTATACCTTTAGTTTGGAAACATATAACAATTGATTATTTTCAGTCATTTCAGTCAGTATTGGACTGCAGGACTATATATTAAGCATCATGCACAAACAATGCATAAACTCAATTTGAGTTGGTTTTTCAGTTGGGGCTACTAGCTTTAGCACATTACACAACACGTAACTATACTTGCATATGTCACTTTAGTTCAGCTGCACAAAAAAATTAAGTTCTTATACAACTAAACTGCATTCCAGATTATGTTTTTGTACAGAATGTAATTGCGACCTGGTTATGTTTTCTGCTATGTATTCATCTGTAATCAAACAATCATATGTTTACAGTTAGCATATTTTTCTCCACCAAAATATCAGTTATCCGGTTTTCTGTTGGCTAAAATATCCAAAGTTACATTTCAACATCCAGACATGTGAGTGTAGCAATATTAAGGTGTTTAATGTTTGGGTTAGGGTCAGAGAAAGACTGTGTGCTGATTATTGGATAAAAATTTTATTTCATACAGTTGATTCACACACACAACATCTGCTTAAAAATTAAACCAAATCATGATCTTTTTAAAAATAAAAATAAAAAGATAAATCAATGTCCTCATATTGAGAAAAATGTCATGTCAAGTCAGACTTAAACAGGATGTGTTTAAACTAAAACTTTTAGGTATTGTTTATTATCACTAATTTAGATAAAATAATAAAAAACATGCTTACACATTAGTTTTCTCTGGCTAACCTGGTTTTTCTAGTGAATATGACCAACTGAATTAGCAAATAATAAAAACTGAGTCCAGTTTAGATTTTAGGAACATTTCTATAACAAAATACAGTTCAAGTCTTCACTACATCACAGCTCAGCATGTCATTGCGATTCAAAGAGTCACCTCAGCAGTAGGCAGGAAAGAGAAGAGAAGATCTATCCACAGATGTTAGACCCCCTGGGTAATGAACCTCCAGGGCTTCTGTCTGTGCTTATCTGTCAGCCCAGTTTCATGACTGCTTGGATGAAGACAGGCCCTCCTGTGCCCTGCCTGCTGTGAAAACACTGTCCCTCTTCACTAGAGCGCACAGTAGGAAGCACGGCAAATTTAGTTTGGGCTAATTAACGCACAACTGCACTTTGTATAAGTAGGTGGAGAAAAATCCTCCTACTGTAAGAAGTTTCCATGTGTTTCTTCAAGCTGCTTCTTCTGCAGAAACCCGGGGGGAACTTTCAAAGACACATTTAAAAATGATCATGATAATGATGATTGGGTATCTGGGGCAAAGATTTGAGATTGGACCTTGTGGAGCATGTAAAAAATAGGTGATTAGCAGATGTGCATAATGGATACCAATCAGTCTGCCTGTGAAAATGACTTTGACAAAGAGTTTAAATGAACTTATTCTTGCAAATATTTTTGGGCCTAGATCAAAGTCACTTAATCAAGTGAGCTAAAGGCTCAAAGTGCACAGTCGCTGGTAATGGCTGAGTGAGTCCTCACACACAGAAACATTCTATATTTAAACTTTCCAGACATAAAAATTGCCCTTGTGTGGGCTTTTTACTGAAACTAAAAGGGCACAATGTTCCCTTGGTTGAGAAATGCTTCCTAACCATTACTCCTTTGCTGTCTCTTGGTTCAAGCTCTGGCTCTTTTTGTTTTAGTTTAGATCTGGAATGTCATCAAAAATAAATAATAAAAACACATCTGAGGGTATTTTTTTGGAAATGTGTGCCTTGCTTCTGAACACCAATTTGATACTGTGGTTCAGCACTAGCCTGGACTCTTAAAATTTCCATTTCAGCTCATCCAACCAGTGTTGATACAATGACCTTATTAAAACGTGTTCAAATTCAACTGTTTTAACAATGCCCCTTGCTGCCAAATTGTAAATCCCAATTAAAGCATTGCTCCAGTATAACGAGGGAATGAAACATTGATTAATAACACACAGAGTGGGCACAGGCCTTGACTCTTATTTGACAGAGTATAATCAGGTCAGCAGGTCTCAACGCAGTGAAAAGTGATATTGAGCACCTTGAATTATCACATTACAGAGAAGTAATCAGATCTCGAATCAGCTTCAGTTGGCTTTAATTAGGATAGAGTGAAGATTAGCTGAGGTGTGAAGGTGATTTTAAAGGTTAAGGATTGCTGAGAAGCACCTTTCTCCCCCAATATAATTAATAACCTCTGGATGACAGTTTCCATTGCTCATGCTCTCGGCTGGCATCAAGGAGGGCATGTTTAATTATCACAGGAAACATTATAGCCATGCCCAGAAATGGCCAGAGGCTTCTGTATGCTGAAATATTCAGCACTCTAGATTGCTGTTTGGATTGTATTTAAATTTATTGTCCTCATTGTTCGTGGAGTGATTCTATCTGCAGATGGATTCAAAATCCTTCAAAGCAGGGAAACAACATTGCCTGATAGGAGGGGCAGGGTTTCAAATTCTGTCAGTGCTAACAAGCAAACTGTGGCCAAATTTCACCTGGCAGAATGTTGTGTTTTGTCTCATCCAAAAAATTGCTCTTTTGGCAGAAGAAGCAGTCTCACGTGGGATGCAATGCGATGACAATGAAGGGAACTGGGGAACAGAAGGTGGTGGATGATGGATACTGAGAGCACGGCTAGAGTGTGCTGCCTGCGTTGTAGAGCAGATGGGCCTCCACACTGCTCAGCCCAGTGTCCCCTGTTCCTCATCTGCTGTCCCAGTCTTCAGAGCTGCAGGAGCAGGAGGAGAACATTTGGAGTTTTTGTGGTCGTGTTGTCGGGTGTTTTTCCGACAGAGTCTGGCTAACTGTTGAATTGTTTTCCTCACTGCCCGGTTTGTTGTGAAACTCTTGTGCTTTTCTGCGTTGGCCAAGTTTCAGGGACTAACGAAAGCATTGTGTCGAGCTGACATCAAGATCTGTCCACATTTTGGACTTAATGCATGAATTTTCTGTTTATGTACTAAATATGGGCAGATTTTGAAAGCCTTAAAAACCTTAATTTCACCTACAGAGTTCTTGCATGCTTTCTTTCTTTCTGTACATTAGTTACAAATATCTTTTTTTATTGAGCTTCAGTCTGTTGGAAGTACTTACAAAAATGTGATAACTAATGAATAAATGAAGGGACTGTTGTTTCTACTGGTTTCCCTTGCTATCATTCTTTGGCTTGTGTAGTAGCGAAAAAAGGTGTTGAATTTCATTCTGTGTAGTATTAAAAACAGACATCCTACCCTAGAAAAAAAATTCAAGGAGCCACGTTCTGTCTTCCTCCAGGCGTCACTAACACCGCACCTCCTTTCTCACCTGTAGCTGACCTATTTGCCACCCCCCTGGGGAGAGTGCGAGTCGAAGGCTCTCGAGTCAGGCTTTTTCCCGGTCTACAGTGTAACAGCCTGCAGGATTGACTGTGAAACACGTTACATCGTGGAGAACTGCAACTGCAGGATGGTGCACATGCCTGGTAAGCCTCACTGCTGTTATGACTTCAGCAGAAAGAGAAAAAAATATATTAGACGCTTTTGACTGTGTTGAGCAGGCATTCATCAACAGGATTTTCCAGCAAGCTTGCAGTATTTTTTGTGAGATTAAGCATCGTTGAGAGGCCTCATTGATATGACAGGTCCATTTCGTATTTTAAACATATCTGGAAAACTGTACATAAAAAATGTGCCGCACATTGTTTCGTTCAATAACTTAATGTTTAAACACTGCCACTAACTGAATTCTCCTGATGTGTTTTATTTAAACTGTATCTAGGTGATGCTCCTTACTGCACGCCTGAGCAGTACAAAGACTGTGCTGAGCCTGCCCTGGGTAAGTCTGCACATGAACATGATTCAGAATGACACATACTGTACATACTGTATTGCTGGTTTACATATCACTGTTTGCTTCAGTAGAGGATTACCATTTTTCCCCTGTTGATTTAAAGCTTTAGAGCTAAACCTGGTTTAAACATGAGCAACACCAGAGAGCGGCTTAAGCGTGAGACGGCTTAATGTAAGAGCAGCTGCAGTATATTATAATGAATCCCAAATTCCTGTTATAAAGAAAAAAAAAGTTTAGGAATGGCTGACGTGCCCTTTCATACTGAACTGTACTTCCTCTCTCTCTGTCATTGGACTTGACTTAAAATGCAGCACGTTGACTCTGTAGGCTAATAAGGCCACAGAAGTGCATGATGAAAAGTGTATGTGTCACTACTTAACTTTTTGATTTATCAAGAGAACAAGACTCATCTCAATATTTCCCCTTGTGTGTGAGGGGCTCATCAAGTCTGTAACCAACATCGTAGCAGAATGAGTCTGCAGTGTTTGAGTTCAATTTAATGGATGGATGGTCAGATAGATAATGTCATATTTCCTGCATTGGGGTAAGTCGTGTAAGAGGTTTTTGGCAGGCTTGATTCATTCCTTCCAAGTTCAAGATTTTGTATTTGCTTTGTCAGTATTATTAAATGTTGGCTTCTACAGCTACATTCATTTAACATATTGATCAGATTGATCAGTCTTTTTATGACACTGCCCTAAAATCACCATGTAATACTTTACGTTTTGCTATAGCCAACCATCATGAAAGTCAGATGAAATGGATAATTTGTGATTTTATCTAAATTTAATTGCTATGGAAGTGTTTGAAGGTCAGGGTTTTTGTCTTCAGCAGGATCATACCCTCTCTGTATGAATGACTGATGTGTCTACACAGAAGTGTAGTGTGGGCAGCACGTTAACAGAGCAACAGCAGTAACTTTGGTCCTGCATTTACACAGAAGACATTTGGATACAATACAAAGTATAGGTCACCACATTTTGGAAGCTCTCTTACAAGCTCAGTACACAATCACTTTAGATACAAGTGTAAACTTGAAGCCTTAGATACATTTCAGGGCTGGTAAGGGTTTCTACACGTAAAGAGTGAATTACACCAGAGGCAGATTGAACTCTTTTTGGGTGCTAAGTGAGTACAGCAATCGGGCCCTCTTCATCTGTTGTTCTCCACCTTTCTCAATCCTTATTTATCTAAGAAAGCCAGGTACTGGTTATCTTTTCTCCATTCCTCATTTGCATGTAATAATTACTGCCTTATTCCAAACAATTCTAGTCTTTATCTGAACTGGTCCTCTTTGCATTATTGAGCAGCACTCTATGTCTGGATGGCACACCTGTTAACAGGAGAACTACTATTCACTAATTGTGGATCACCATCTTAAACACTTTATTGATTATATGTATCAGCATCGCTTGAGCAACCAGCAGCAGGATGCCCCTCCACTCTACTATCAGTATTAGCAGTTCTAACACTGTTGTTAGAGCAGGCAGTGGCCGCTTACTGCTCTTTGACAACTTTAGTGTTATTGTCAGTACCTGCCAGCACTGTGAAAAAGGTTGTTACCTTTGGCATCGTTGAACAAACTTTTTACTTTCCCGTCCCTTCCTATTTTTTTCTTCCCTTTTTCAAAACTGCTTTGGTAGCTGTACTTCACTTTTGCTGTTTACAGTGTCTCACTCTCAGTCCCTCTTTCATGTAATAGTCTATAACAGTGGGGACTGAGGGGGTTGAAGTGCTGAGGTACTAGTTGCTTATTATAGACATTCAGATGCCATTTTAGTGTATGGATTTTTATAATAACATAGTCAATTCATTAATGAAGATTAAAAAAAAACTTAACCATAAGTTTATTAGGTGTTTAACACAGTTCTAGTGGTGGGTGTAATGTAAGCACAGTGATCAAACTGTGGTATTCTCTTATTCTCTTGAGACAAGACGAAATAATATTAAAGATTATCTTGATGTAATTTCACTTCTATAAATATATGCATCTAACTCTTGCTCTGTTACATGTAGCAAACCAAAGATTGTAAAAACGGTTACTACAATAACCATTAAAATTGTTAGCACCTTGGCTAGACTTAATAAGTCATTTAAATTAATAAGTCATCTCAAGGCAGTTTACAGTGTATACTGTATGTATAAACATACATATTACTGAATATAAATATATACAGAATATTTGTAGATAAATGTTAGCTAGCACTGGTTGCCAAGTCTTGTTGGCTTGGCCTAACAATGTCATAGTCACTGGCTGTCACTGTGAAATTCGCAAAATTTAACTGATTTAGTCGTTGGTTAGCCAATGAGACAAATTTCCCGACTTCTACGCTCTTACTGTGACCAGACATTAAATGCCTATAACTAGAGCACCTTTCGAAGCTGGCACCTTGCTGCACTGCTTAGTTGAAGTAACTGAAGTAAAAATGGATCTAATTTGATATTTTATCACATACAGCTAACAAGTTAAATTTAACTTTTTAATAATATGAAGTATTTATTGAGTGCAGATGTCAAATGTCAAATCTTCAACTTATGTATGTGTGTAGTCTGAAATAATAACACATAACTATCTTTTGAAATTCAATGATGTTTTTTTTTGTGATTTGAGCACACTAATCCTTTATGGGCGGTTAATGCATTTGATTATACAGTCTATTCTTTTGAATACTAAATCATATAATCATAGCTGACTCAATACAACAAGTCAACATTTGCCATATTACTTTGAATATACTAGCAATCTACATTTCTGGTAACTGAAAGTACATAGTCAGTGAAAATAAATATAATATACAATATATAGTAAGTGTATTCAAAAGCATACTAAGAAATGTATAACCTATAGCCTCAACTGGTGGCCAGTGGGAGTTATAGCAACATCAGTAAAAGTTTCTCTGCTCCCACACTATTCACTGCTCATCCCCCCCCCCAAAACAAAAAATATTTCTGGAAAGCCAGAAAGGTAATTTTCTTTTAAAACGTAGCCAAGGGCAACAAAACTTTCAGGCAATCAGCATCGACAATGCAGACTCCCACACCATAAGAGCTTTTGCTTCAACTCACCAATGTGTCATTAACATGCACTCAAAACGACAAGTTGCACGGTATGATGCTGGAGGAGTGTACGAGGCTTTGGTGCTTATTCCAGAAAACTCTTCTCTCTCTTTCCTGTAATTGGCTTCATTTTTGGAAGAGTAAGGTTTTCACACACACACACACACACACACACACGCACGCACGCATACACACACTACTTGGATCATTGAATGCAAATGTATTCTAGTTTTAAACTCAGTGCCAATTTTGCTATACCCACTAGAGAAGATTTCACACGTCAAACTTTGATTGCGTTTTTTTTCCTCTTTGTAACTGTGTCACTCATGTTCTGGAGACTGAAAATATTTTTAAAAGGAGACAGCTGCATCTGTTGTCTCTGAATAACTTGCTTATCTAGTTATTTGCTTTTGAAGTAAGAGAGACAGCGTATAATTATACAAACAGACACAAAACAGTTATTTGCAATAAGATCCAACCTGCCCAAACTGTAGTTGTATCAGTTGTTTTTCTGTCAGATGTTGTTTGCACTTGATCAGCTTGTACTACCAGCTAGTTATACATCAACATTTTGAAAAATATTAATGTTATTAGGAAGAAATGTATTTTGGTAATTTCAGATTTTAATGTGTGTGAGAGGAATAGAGTGAGGGAGGTGGACAAAGGTGAGAGGCATACAGAAAGAAATCAATCATTCGAATGCACGAGGCCTTGCTCCCATGTATCCAATAATGTCTCATTTGAATAAATATAAGAGACCACTGAGAAGCCATATTGAATTTCCTCATGCAATTACGTGACTGTGTGGCCCCGCCGGCTATTAGTGCACCATGGGGGATAGCTGCTTCGTGATCTGCAGGCCTGCCACAGAGCTGCCTCAGTGAGAAATAAGGCTGATAACATTAACTTCTCCTTTGCTTTCATTCAAATAATAAGTGGTGGGTGTACAGGGAGATTTTATATTCAAAGAAGATCCAACAAGAAAAGTTTTTGGTAGTGAGAAAGGACTTGGTATAATCTCTGGTGAAATTAACTGAGCTCTATTTAAACTTTGGAACTTAAACATTCAGCTTAAGAAAGTGATTTGTGAGGAATGTGAGCAGCCTAGATGCCAGAGAAGGATTTGATGGAGCTATATTTGAAAAGCTTGTGTCACTCATCATTACCATCACTGCAAGCGAGTTGGTGTTATGTAGGAGGCTGTGGGCTTAACACGCAATCATCCACTGCATTGAATTAATAATTTTTTTTTCTCTTTGAGTCAAACTGCCAAAGCAGAGCTGTAAATTTGGTAAATTGTGGGTATTTCCACGTCAGGGTTCTGTCTCGGTAAAACCTGATTTGTTGGTGCTGCTTAAGGGCATGTTTGTCTTTGGTGGTTTACATCCTCACCTGTGACACTGACAGTCACAGACTTACACGGTTGTTATAAGTTGTTGACTTTTATGGTGGAAACATTGAAAAAACTCCAGATAATAGTAATAATATTAATGGGACCATATGTATTTCACGTATGTATGCCAGTATTTGTATAAAATTCAGGCCTGTACTTTGTTTTCGGAGCAACTAATGTTTATCAGCAGGGAAAGAGTATTGATGTTCAGCTGGCACAGAAATATTGCTAATTAAAATAATTACTGTAGCTGTGGTGGGTATCTTAACATAATGCTATTTCAGATTGCTGTGTTTTTAGTTGATTGTAGTCTTGACATTAACTGTAATTAAATCCTTAAAATATATAAATTATGTAATCATTTATAATCATTTCATCATTTATAATTCCATCATTATTGCTGCAACTGAAAGTTATTTTCATTAGCAACTAATGTGTTATACAACTGAATAGTCATGTAATCTGTAAAATGAAAGAAGTGAAAACTATAAGATGTGATTTTCCAGAACTTTATATTGCTTTTTATGTCTCAGCACTTAGAAAAACCAAAAACACTGATTTTCCAAAGGCATCAAATTTTAATTTATTATCAAAATTGCTGTTGGATAATTTTATCTTATAAAGACTATTTATAGTGACTTTACAGTAATGTTAACATAAATTACATATTCTTGTGTAATTCATGACAGCACCATTATTTATTATTTTAAAATAGCTTCTTATCACTCGTGGTGCTCAGTTTTAAAACACAATTTTCTCAAAAGGTATTAGATTAATATATAGTTGGTTAATATATCATATACAGCTCTGGAAAGAATTAAGAGACCACCACAAATCAAGACCTTGTTATGGACAGCCCAATCTCCAGACCTGAACCCCATTTAAACCTCTGGAGTGTGATCAAGAGGAAGATGGATGCTCACAAGCCATCAAACAAAGCTGAACTGCTTGAATTCTTGCGCCAGGAACAGCATAAAGTCACCCAACAGCAACGTAAAAATCTGGTGGAGAGCATGCCAAGATACTGCGATAGCTGTGATTGCATATAAGGGTTATTCCACCAAATATTGATTTCTGAAAACACTGGACCTTTTCTGGTATTTTGACCATTTTTCATTTTCTGCAAATAAATGCTCTAAATGACAATATCTGTATTTGGAGTTTGGGAGTTACGTTTATAGTTTATAGAATAAAACAAAAATGTTAATTTTACTCAAACATACAGTTTACCTGATTGGTATTATTGTAGTATTTTTGAGATTGTGTAAGAAAACATTCCAGTTGATATCTGAAATTTTCCTCTTCCGTTCATCATCCTCCACCCATCTTTGTTTCATCTTTTCCCAATTTTACACACCTCTCCTCTCCTTCACCATGCTTTCGTGAAGCTAAACTGTCGGTCGTGGAGGGCAGTAACTGCATTTGCAGGACACCGTGCAACATGACCCGCTACAACAAAGAGCTGTCCATGGTCAAAATCCCCAGCAAGACCTCGGCCCGCTACCTGCAGAAGAAGTTCAACAAAACAGAGAAGTACATCACGTAAGTAGGCAGTTTTTCCTGTCTAAAAACAAATCATTCTGTGCACATTTCATAAATCAGACATACTGTGGTGTTTTGTGGAAAAAAATGAGACACCCTTCGTGAATAAGGTCAAGTGAGTGCAGCTAATTATTTGTTGAGACATTTCGTAATATTTTAATATTTTCAATCCATTAACGCAGGCAAACAGAAACACACATTAAACGGGAAAACCATGCCAACTCAACGCAGCAAGGACTGGTGCACCTCCCTGCCAGACGACAGAGCCAACGGGCCTCTGCTGCCCACGTCATTTTGTATAACCCTTTAAATTAAAGTTTTACAGAATCCAGTAGCTATGACTGGCCATGATAAGCTTAGCCACTGCAACAGGCATGATCTTCTCCCACGCAGTGGTCATGTTTCTCTAGCTGCTCAGCTCTGTAGCGAGTGGATGCACTGTTGCTGATTGTGTTGCTTGCCAAGTTATTTGCCTGATGTGGGATTTATTGGGACAAATACCCTATTTTGCCTTTTGCAGAGACAACATCTTGGTGCTGGATGTGTTCTTTGAAGCTTTAAACTATGAGACCATCGAGCAGAAGAAAGCCTATGAGGTAGCAGGCCTGCTGGGTAGGTCTTACTCAGTGTTACTTTTCCAAAACTAGACCCAGTCTGTGTCACAGCCATGATACTTTTGTAATTATGTGTTGACTCAAAGGAAATCGCTGGCCCTGACATAGATAGGGTAATTCAAAGATGCCTAATTGGATGGTCAACAAACCTAGTGCTAATGTTCTTAGGTTGTGTAACAAGCCATAAACAAAATGTCTATGCTGACAAAGTGGTATGATTTTACTGGAAGGAAGCTAAATTTTTCAGTTTTTCCTGTTCAGTGCAGCTGTAGCAGCATCAATAAATGAAAAGAGCAGCAGTTAACCTTTCCAAAAGCTGTAACTCAACAGTACACTGTTTTCAGTTTTGATTATGCTGCTGTTGCTTGTTTTAATACTGAACAATTCCTTGAGGTAAGCAGTGTTGTATTGGAGCAAATAAAAAATGCCGAATGCAGTTTATGGGATCTGAAATCCAGGTGATGTGAAATTGTATGTGATAAATGTAAGTTATTAAGACGGTTCTCTCTCTGACTGACCAATAGTGACTAAATTGATTAATTCCATTGTTCTTTTCTTCATGTGAATGTACACATGGCCTTCTACAGGTGATATTGGAGGTCAGATGGGCCTGTTCATTGGAGCCAGCATTCTCACCTTCCTGGAGCTGTTTGACTATGCTTATGAGGTCAGTCTCGAGTTGCAGTTTTCACACTTTTGTTCTTGTGTACCAGCTGAAACAGCTAATTACTCCCACGCATCACTTATCCTCAGCCTCTCACAGTTTTTGTTAGTGTAATAAACTTTAATAGCACTTGTTTTTCAGAGAATAGAGGTAGAGCTTCAACCATGAAAGTTGACAACAGGTGACAAAGCAGATAAAGAGTTAGTGTACTTTAGATCAGACTGGGATGAAGGACACTGTGACGGTACTCTTTGCGCCCCTCTTCAAAGCCTCTCATGCTGCTTTCAGGTGCATATCAAGGTTTTGACAAGTACATAATAGTCTTCACCTCTCTAGGGCTTGAGAAATATGCAGGGAAAATAAAAAAAACTTTTTGGTCATCAATGTTTTTCATAGAATTTGATTTTTTTTTTTTGTGGTGGTGGTGGTGGTGACCCACCGCGCTGCGGTAAGGAGAGTGACAGGGTGACAACCTGGTGTTCATTTGAACACGCTACAGTGAATTTCCTTATTTTACCAAATAGTTTGTCAAATATTTGTGCCAAAGATAAATAGTAAAAATAAATATAGTGCACTGTATGTGCTTATATTTAGTTTTGGCACATCTTATTTTCCAACAGCTACTTTCTTTAAACACTGAATTCACACAGAGTCCTGATTCTGAAATTAACTTTTGTTGCTCTCTGATTGTTCAGAGATGTTACAGAGTGGGACCTTTTACCTTATCTAGAAAACCTTGATAAGCTACATACAGCAGTGTTGAATTATAGCTGGTCTCCCCGTTAACTTCTAGAAAGCACAAACACCAACAACAGCATTTGTTCTGTCAGTAATTTAACTGATGGAATTGACAGTAGTGACTGCCAAGCAAACAACAAGCAGCATTTGGAAAAAAAATCTAGCTAATGGATCACATAGTTTCATTCTTTTAGACATGTTTAATAAAAATAGGGGGTCAAATATACTTGGATGCCTGGTAATATACGTGTGGCATGCCCAAGTAAAGATAACATGTGGCCATAATTTTGCAAGAGGAATAAGGACCAAACATATTGTCCACGTTTTGTGATGCGTTACTTTTTTGCGCTGACATGAAATGTTCCAGAGCAGGAAGTAACTAAGAGAAGATCTTCGACAACGCACTGAGTGATGACTCTCTGGCTTATATTCCCTAAACTGCAGGTGGTGAAAGACAGATTGCTGGATTTACTGAGCAGAGAGGAGGAGGAAGAGAGTCATGGAGAGGACGTGGTAAGAGCAGCGCTTAACCCTTTAATTGTCAGTCTTCTTCACAGAGTGCTTAGACTAAGTGGAGCATGTTGATTCAGTGTAATCTTACTCACTTCGATCATGCATACAAACCTAGTCCTATGCCTAACCCAAGCATCTGGAAACAGAAGACCTGCAAGTCTAAGCCTGTGTTCAGACTGTCAGTAGCATGCCAATTTGGCAGAAAAAGCTTTGCTCTCAGAGAATCAGAGCAACAACGGGGATTCTGCTGGAAGAACTAATCCTCCTTTAACAAACACCTACATGAACATCAAATCTCAGTCAGATCAACAAATGTTATGGTATAAAGGAGTGATTGGGGTTGTCGAGGTGTGGAGGCGTGGAGGTTACTGTCAGGCATTTTCTCCTCTGCTCAGTGACCATCCTGCATTTCCTGATGCATTTTTAGACAATTTATGTCAAATTTACATTGTTGACGTTGTTGTTGCAAACCTTATCAATAATAATAACATTAATAATAGGTTGTCATCATATTATCCATGCTGCACCATCCATTTTTATCCAGCTTGTGTAAACTGCTCCATAAAAGGTTTGATTTACAGAGGTTTATGGTGAAAACACACTGTGTTAACTAACGGGGCATTCACATTATTAACAAGAAGTCACACTACTAACAACTAATTTCTAGTTCTGCAGTTAAATATGTTTATTTTACACGATATACTATTGGATGTCTCTTTTTGTTTTATGTAACGTTGAGATTGCACTAACTTAAAAAAAAACAAAAAAACATTTATTACCTTGATACTAAGCTGGAATGTATGCTGCAGATTTTCACCTAGCACCAAGACTATTTCGTTTTTTTTTTCCCAGAGTTCCTGTGACCCAGTGGCAAACCACTCCGAGTCCATCAGCCACACTGTGACAGTCCCCCTGCAGACAACACTGGGCACTTTGGAGGAGATCGCCTGCTGAGGCACTCCCCTGTTCTCCTCAGAACTACACACATTTAGCAGCTACCTCTATTAGGTGGCGCTACGTCCTCTGTTAGAGCAACCTGCTGGACCTTAACAGGGGAAGGCAGGAGACAAGGACAGGAGACAAGGAAAGGGGTTGGTCTGAGGACAGCACTGCGTTCTGTCACACTGCCCTGTCTGAGGTACTAATGGGGATTAAGGAGCTGTCAACTGGACTTATAGGCCTTCTCTGTCACCCTGCACTGTACTGTAGTGGGAGGGCGCCCTCCAATGTGGCAGACATTCAGAGTCTCCACATACTTGCACACAGAAAATCAGAGACTAGGTGGAATAACTACCAATAAAGGGGTTCATCCCTGTGCAGCATATCTATGTAACAAACACTCATATGTCGCTCACTGCCAAATGAACTGTACAAAATTGGTTTTGAACTGTCTAAACTGCATGTGTTGATCTATCTTGCTCTCTTTGCTGATGCATACGCTGAACTGCAGTGTAGCTTTGCCATACATGTGTGCCATTTGTCTCTCTATTTGCAGGACAGGCCCGTGACAAGGGCCCGGGTGAGATATCGAACTTCGAATGTACAGATTGAACATATGATCCATCTTTGAAAATCTATTAAGGTTCTCAGTCATCCAGGTCATGGTTATCTCAGAAAAGGGTTAATCCAATAGCAACTGATTTATAACTTCCAAATTAATTATCTTCAAGTAAAAGGGGTTGATGATGTAAAAGCATTACTTAGAAAAAAAACCCTGAACATTCTGCTTTGTTTAGTGAAAAGAGATTGAAATTCGAACATTTTACAGCCCACATTTTGTATATTTTTTCACCTGTCAGTTTCAGTTTAAGCAGTGTACTAAAAGGCATGTTTGCTAGTGACTCCCAGGGTGCTAAGCTGTTCTCTATAGACATCTTTAAAGGGATGTCATACTCTTACTGTTAAATTTAAATGAATAAATATCTGGCTTCTGGCTGCTGCACCTCACCACAGCACCTAGCTATATAAGACAGAATCTGAATATATTTCCCTGCCAGACATTAAGCCGTACAAAATGTGGCAGTAAATGAATATACCGGAGGTGTTGTCAAAGTATCATTTTATTAGGAAAATGGCAGAGTTATATTTCGGACAGCTATTACCATTTTATCAAGGATTCGTGATGCAGACAGGAAACATTTTTAGGATCTGCTGTGTTATGATGTAAATATCTGTGTTTTTCTCATAAAAAAAACAAACAAACAAAAAAAACGGGTATCATGCAGACAGGCCTGAAGCAGATCTTATTCAAATGAACTCTGGTAGAACATCAACTCCTAGTCCAGAAATAACACATTACTGTATCTGTCACATCTTTTCATAATGTTACTCAAGCTACATCTCTCAGTAGGTGAGAATGTTATATAACGGACAGCAGTATTTCAGGCTAGACATGATGAATTTGAAGGACGCAACTTGCTGTGTGCACCAGGAATCCTTTCCAATACAGGTTTAGCTGAAACATCAGTGTCCTCAGAAACAACAGTTACATACAGTATATATGGCTTTACACCAAAAGCTTGTGTGAGACCATTTGGATAATTTAGTGTATATGAGTTTTCTATTACTATTCCATGAACATCCTAGCATGGTCTCTGTCATCATGGTAATGTACATTACAGGTAGGAATGAATTCAAGTGCTTTGTGAGACTATTTGAATTATGATTTCCCATCTGTGGCTCAACCTGCTGTCTCTGTGTACTATCTCATGTTGTGGCTTCTGACAAACGCAATCCTCAGCCGACCTGCAGGTTTGAGACAAGCGTGTCTCGCTTCTCTCGGTGGCAGCAACATTGGCTGTTTCTTCGCTCTACTTTGGCTTCAATTGTTAACACGGGACAGTGTTTTCTCATTTTGTGATGCAACATACAGTGTGTGTTTTTAATGTGAAACAATTAAATGAAAAAAGTTGTTTTGCAGAGCTGGTGTCCTATTCTAAGCAAGCGTATATATACATATACATATGTATATAGATGTACAATAGAAGCAAAGAGGACTAAGAATATACAGACAAAAACAGAATTAGTGTGAGTTAAATGGATCAGTAACATGCTAACAGTGACAATGACAATGTACTACCCTTTTAAATGCAGAGGTGGTAAATAACTAATAAGTACATTTACTCAAGTACTATACTGAAGTACAATTTTGAGGTACTTGTACTTGATGTGAATGACTCTCTGTGAGTAATTTGTCGCTGTACCATAGCAGCTAAATTTTTATTTTAATTTATTTGATTTTGTAAAAAAAAAATGTATTCAACCATGTAGATTAAGACCCTCTGTTTCAAAGGAGACCTGGTCAAGATGGCAAATTAAATCCGCAACAATTTGACATTTCAACCAATAATCTCATTACTTAAGTCATGAGTTGTAAGCAGAGTAAGTATTCCCATTACCTCAGCTGAAAGAGTGAGTGATCTATGTGCGCTCTCAGTCTCTCCATCCTGTTTCCTTAACAAATAAAATGGGAATTTGGCCATGCATAAAATAATAACATCCTCCTTTAAATCCAAAGTCATTACATTTTCTCTGCTCCCTGCAGAAATGTGAAGGAGGAAGAATCTTATGGGATCAAATAACCGCCACAATGATTTTGTGCGTGTGTAAAAAAGATCTGTGCGTAAACCGATGTTTGTCCGTAATTACGGTTTGTAA
>JAUYWH010000026.1:7373743-7389271 GCA_034779795.1 Ctenopoma multispine
GAACTAAACTAATGCTGTGCACAACACTCCTAGGTCAACTTTATGGAAACATCACTTTAAAAAGACAGAACCCTGTGGTTCTAATGTTCTCCCATCTAAAACACACATCACAGTAACTTTACTACATTTACAGTTAAGTACTGCACTCAATTATAATTTAGTACTTTACTGGAGTATTTTCACTTCTTATTATTACCTAACTACGTAGACTTGACTGGTTTTAGTTACTACTTGCTTGGTGGAGTATTTTTAACCAGTTACTTGAACTTTAACCTGAGCACTGAGGCTTAAGTTCGAGTTGTACTTCTACCAATATAAGGAAAACGAGCCTGCTCATTGTTGTCAGTCACGTTGGTAAAATAGCTTCAGTTAGCTTCTCTGTCCTGTTACATTATGTTACGTTACAGTATCGTTACTGAATGGACTTTAATGAAGAGTAATTCACACAGGACAGCTTTGAACGTCTAAACATAATCAAGACATAAACACCATATTGTAGTCGTTAAAAACATGACGTCGGCCGTTAATATACCTGAAAATACCGTCAAAACTCCCCGTTACAATACACTCCGCGACAACAACTAATTCACAAACTTCTAACTTCACATAAATAGTCCGACTACAATATCTGTATTTATCCGTTGCTACTTTATATTTTCATCCACAAACGACCAGTTAAACACGACTTACCGGTCAGCGGCGTAAACACAGCCGGGCACCAGTGGCCGTCTCTTAGAAGCTTCCTTCCCCGATCGAGAGCAGCCCTCGCTGGCGTCTGACACACAGCAGGCACCGGTAAAAATGTCACAGTAAATTAGTTTTTGAACTTTTCCACACCAGGTGAAGCATTTATTATCACATACTCACCAAAAACCGTGTTTCCCAATTCTTCTTTAAAGTCAAAACTGAAGAAGTTATATTCCAGAGACAAGATTCAAATTCAAATGTAAATCCCGGTAACGGCAAAGTTCGCCTTCCTATGCTCCTCCTGTCCGCGCCGCCATCTTGTGATAGTCCAGAAATGTAAACACATATGCGCGCACGTGCAAATGAGATGAATGTGTGCGGAGGCACGCACGCACTTTTTTAAAATGAAGGACGACAAATCCGGTCAGCCTCGGTCCACAAAAGCCTCTAAAAAACAACGAAGCATTGCTCATATTGGAAAATTAACCACATTTTAAGCACCTCCGTATTTCAACAGACCCACTCATACATTTTTTGTGTCGAAATCCCCAAAAATGAGCGTTTGGTGGCGATTTTAAAAACAGCTCTCTCATCCAGAGGAGAGCTTACAGACTAAAAATATATTGGGTCTCTCTGCAAGAGAAAACAGAGCAGTGTCACATTTGGTACAAAACCGTAAGTCCTGTCACTATAAAAATCATATGGGTGATAGAGGACACATTTTCCTATTGTTTTATGTAGAAATTGTTTAAGAAAGATGAAAATTGACTGAATAAGAAGACAAAAGAAGCAAAGAGAAATTGATTCAGGTTGAAACGAAAACTGTACAGCGGCGTGACGTCACCCCGCTCTGAGGGAATGAAAATTCCCCCGCAAAGTTAAGAAGACAGCTTTTAAAAACTTACATTGCCATAACTCGAAAACTATACAAGATATCAAAATACCGTTTTACACGGTCAAAGCTGAAAGTGTCTAGACTCATTTAAGAAAATAATGACGTTTTTAGGACAAGGTATGACCACCCAGCATGATGATGAATGGAGAGAGTATATGTCAAAAGTGGCATTTTTTAGCCAAAAAATAGAAAAAGTTGAATAAAAAAACAATAAAAAAGCAAGATATCAACAAGAAAAGAAATAGCACACATCCCGGGACCGAGCCGGTCGATTTGATGTATCATTTGTGTGGCTGCACCCTTCCGTTCGAGTTGCATTAACGGCGATGACAAGTTTAGAGGTGGAGAATAATAGATGCCTTGCATTGCTTCGCACTGCAGGCAACAAAAATGAAGGAAAAGGAAATCATAACAGGACAAGAAAATTGCATTTGCAAAAGTGCATCTTTAGACCTATGAAGTCTCAGAGCCTTAGAAATAGCTTTATAGCTCTTATGCAATGCAGTTGCAGGTATCATTTTTGGATGTAGTAATTAAGGGGGTCAGGCCACAGGCCTAGTTGATATTAAATTTTTGCGTAAAAAATACAATTACCATGATATAAGATACACACAAAAAGAGAAGATATCATTAGGTAGGAACATTTGTTCACAGCAGTGTGTATAGTATAGTGACATAAAGTTACATATATTAGGTATAAAAATTCTGAAATATAAAAAAAAATGTAATTAAATTTAGAAAATTTGAAAAGTTACTTGATAGATATTTAAATCCAATTACTTTTGGTGTATTACGAATTATAATGTATTGTGCATGTAAAATTGGTAGAACTGACTCCATAACTACAGCATTTAAGTGCCGCTTACATATTAATGCACCAATAAAATCCAATATATAAAAATGACTTTGATGAAGGTCATCCGTCCACAAAATGTATTTAATAATTCATCTGTATGCAATGATTTCCATAACCAGCACTAAAACACTAAATATTCAGAGAGGTAGTATTTGGTTATTTGATTTCCTCAGTAGCTATGATGACTAGTTTGTTCCACCTTGCTCTGAAGAAATTGAATTGTTTTAGCTTATGGCTCTCAGGGTCCTCTGAAGATGATTTAAATTCTTTGCAGAACCTTGATTTGTTTTTGACTCATCCGTTACTGTGACAGTAAACTCTCCCCAGTGCGGGCCACCTGGAAAACAGTGCTGACAGAACAGAGTGTGAGTGCTATTGTGGACCAAAGCCAAGGACTCCTGGCTGTGTTTTAGATGCACCTGAAACTACAGAGGAGCCAAAAGCAGCTCAGAGGTAAATACACACATTAAACATTTTGACATTAAAATGTAAATGCATCTGCAGGTTTTCATAAAAACTGAAATAAGCTTGGTAAAAGCAAAACCTGAAAGTGTTATTTTAAATAATTATTAGAATAAAATACTAACGTTAAAAGGTTGATTCAGCTAGCTTTATTATGGCACTTTTTACATGTCACATTACAATCTCAACATCCTGTTTCTTGGTTCAGACCTTACATAAAAAAATCAAAAACATTTAATATTTAAAAAAAACAAAAAAAGAACATAAGGAATCTGGGGGATGCATACCTTTTAACACACACGATCAAATGCCACTGTAGAATTCATAGTTTTACAACATGTATCACCGACTTTATTGGCTTACTCTGTTTTTTTGTCATTAAAGGATGAGTTCGCATTGTTTAAAGCCTATCACAGATACCGACAACATTAGTGTCCATGTGGAAGATCTTTTCCATAAAGCAATTTCAGTATAAGTGACAAAAATGCTTCTTGGCATTCAGATTAAGCTAATAACTACTTCAGAGTTAGAAAAATAAAACGATTATCTTCCAAAGTTGCTGATTTTTTTTCAACATTTCTTCTTTTTTTGACCACATAGCATACCTTGCTAAGCTACTAAGTCAATAAAAAACAACCTGATTTGGATAGCGCAGACTTCTGCAGTCTTACAGCAGGCTACATCAGCTTGAACTAGCCATTGTAATGCATCTTTACACAGAACACGGGCAGCGGATTTGTCCCCTATAACTTACCATTACAATGAATGAATCATTTCACAACCTTTGAACAGGAAAGGAAAACATGTAACGTTTAAGAACCCTTTTATTATACTTACTATGGGCATAACAGTATTGTTTTCAGCACAAATTATAGGAGAAAATTGTAAACATTTATACATCTCAGTGTCAGAGCTTTAATTGGACATTTGACTGCTATGAACAATTATTTTATTATTTTTTTCATTGGCCAAATCTTTTTCTTAATTACTTTGTTTCTATTTAAAGACTAAGAAAATAGTAAGAAATGCATTTTGCAATCTACTTAAAAACCCATGTATTCAGATTGCTTGTTCTGTCACCCAAAACGGTTTTGTTCACTGTTACAAAAGTTCTTGCAATGGACAAACCTTTTCTTTACTCAAGCATTTTATCAACTCTGTTTAGTTTTAATTTGAAATCTCGACATTACCCATCTTGAGTCTGATAACCCTACAGTAAAACAAAACCCCAATTCTGAAAGAAAACTGCAACACCCATCCACACATACTTTGTGCAAACTGTTATTTTATATACGAGCAGGGTTCCCCAGGGGATGGAAGGTAAACAGGTTGCATTGAAGTGCTACGAGATCTATCGTTGGCACACAAGGATTAACATTTACAATATTTACATGTAAGATTCAATTTTCAGTTGTCATGCATTTCCTAAAAAGTTTCTTTATGTCCAGGTGTGAAAATTATATTTAAGGTTCAACGTAACGAACACATTAGTTTTAAACAGCTTTCGCCTAAATCCATATGTTAATTATTCCTGTTGAATATATGATTTCTTATTCTACTGTACAGGATGCATGAGCAGTAAGAATAACAGGAAGCATTGTACGATTGCATTGAACGGTAGAACTAAAAAAAAACATGCTACCAAATGTACTCCAACTGGAGTCACAATAAAGCTGACTGGTTGAGCAATCCTGAGTGAAATCCCAAACCTGACTCTACAAAGAGTGACAGTAGCTGGAATAAAACACTTTACTGACTCTCTTCTGTTTCTACTCCAAGACAATAAATAAATTGAAACCTGAATTAATATTACATGAGAAAAAAGCAGTTGTTTGAGAAAGTGAGAATAAGACAGATTTTTGGATGATAAACTGGCATTTGGCCAAGTGAGCTGTCCATTTGCTGCAACACCCTGGACGATGAGGTATTCATTGACATCATCCTTCCCCTTTGGTGCCTCAGTTTATGGCTGTCTGACCAGCCATGCCTCAGTTACATAGAGAGAGTTGGGTGCATGGGCTATGAAGTTCTTCTTGAAGATGCAGCGAAGGGGGAACGTTTAGGTCCGCACCCAGCTGAGAGGCACCCAGAAGGACTCCTGCTCTAGTCTTTCTAAGATACCTCGCAGTTCTGCGCAGGCACTGGCTGAGTCCTCCTTAATCAGGACACGGTCCACCAGATGTCCATACTGTTGGTCAATCTGAATGGCAGACTGACGCATCTCTTGCAGGTCCTCATCCTGTCGCAGAAAATAAAATGCAGGAATCTTTATGGAGAGATACACTGACCATTGGTTAATTTACCAGATACTCTGATCAGCCACAACATTAAACCCACTTAGTAGTTTTAATGGGTCATATCCTTTAAAACCTGAAAGTCTTAGGGCCTCCAAAAGGTAACTTCATCGGCTATGTAGTATCTGAATGGTTCCTGGTAGGACTCATCTTTAGAGAAACTTCTCCCCAGAGACCAAAACTGTAATTGTTCATGGGTTTCAAGGAATCATGTGTGTTTTAATTAGATAACATGAAAATTAACAAAACTCAGGAGAGAAGATATCCAGTTGCAAAGCTCGTAGCTTGCAGGTTGCAAATGTATAAATACATACAATGAATGAATGAGCATATTTTTCATGTCTTCAGTTGTGTTACCATCATTACACGTGGTTTTCTAATGATCAGTTGTCCTTTTAAATTAATACACTAGTGTTAGCAAACATAACATGCTATTGGAAGACAGTACTAATATTTGCAGAATTTAGGCCTCTGTATATTTAAGTAAATGTTTCTTTTAAAAAGCAGTTGTTTTCAGCTGCAATAGCCATTTTCATTATGGACAATGATTGTGTGAAAACACAATAATTCTGATCAATTTGATGTTATGAAATCTGCTTTTCTTTCACAAACATGCTCATTTCTATGTGTGTCCAAACTTTTGACTGGTAGTGTAGGTTAATAAAATTGTAACAAGTAGTACCAGAGTTTCACAGTGATGACACTTTAAAAACATGTCAGTAAATTATAACAACAGATTCAGGTTGCTAACTGAAACAAACACCTGGTTTTCAATAATTACACCATGCACCATGTTAGTCCAGGTAATGTAAATCAGTGGTGCTTTATGTTTATGAACATTTGAAACACAAAACTAAAGGATACCCTGTTAAACAAATAAGACATATGTGTAATAATTAGTTTACTGTTGAAAATGATCCAATCTTAAATATTTGTGTGTGCCAAAAGTATATCAACCTCTAGAATTATTAATTCATTAATAGGATGACAAGTAGATTTGAATCTGTAAGGTCCTGCGTTATTTAAAGAAGAGGAATGTTCCCCCCCTAACGTTTGATCTGGAGGTTCAAGACCTTAGAATAGTTAATAGGAACATTGTGGACAAATGGAGAACACTGAACACCATTGTTATCCTTCACAGGGGTTGCTGACCAACAAAGATTACACCTTGAAGAGCAAGGTATTAAATCAATTCAGTGAACTGAAGGTCAGCAGAATAGGGGACATACAACTGACTTTACTATAGAAGTACTGTGAAAGAACCTGAAGCAGATAACCTACCAACATCCCAGAATTTAAGCTGTTCTGTAAGGAGGAATATACTAAAATGCATCCAAGACAATGTGCTGGGCTGAAAACAGGAAACACTAAGCTGAAGTTATTGCTGGGAAAAGTGGGCACACCAGTTAAGGCACAGGAACGTTTAAGTTTGAATCATAATCCACAAAAAAAATATGAATTATTGTGTTTTATTGTCTTACTTAAACTTATTTGTTTGATTAGGTCAGTGCTATTTATAGTTTTAGGTTGTATTTATGCAGAATAGAGAAAATCTACAAGATTAATAAACTTTCAAGCACCACACATTTATCCGTGGCTGATGACCACCTGAATACACTGGCCAACTACATGTTAAAAAATAAAATGTGCAGGTGCAGCTGGGGGCTTCTAAAGAATCCTTCTGAGTCATAAAAAGGGTTAGGGGTAGGGTTAGCCTTTAGCTGTTAAAAGCCTTTTACAGTACCACTTTAGAGGATATAGCCATATAAGCGAAACACATAGGCACAGGAGCTATCAGTGTTAAGAGAAAACAGGACTCACTGTAATGCGGCCATGCTCTCCCCCTCCTGGCGAGGTGGCAGCACTGCGACGACGTCTGCTCTCAGGAACACGAGGTTTGACGAATATGACATAGGGTTTAAACTCTGCTGTCCGCAGCCTCTTCAGGGCCTGGAGAGGTGGAGTATTTACATAGAAGAAGGTAAACAGAGATCGGACAGCAGACATGATGAGCAGATCTGTGACTGAACAGTAGCTGCTTTCATCTACTCAGCAAAGTGCTGCTGCCTACAGGAGAATTTTATTTACGTTATGAGTGGATGTGTGTTTGGTGTCTGTGATGTGACTCCTACCTCAGGCTGCACATCCACTATACACATCTTGTTCTTGGCCTGTACAGAGCGAATAGCCTCTATACTGGTGCCATATTGATTTTCCTTGTACTCCCCATGCTCAATGAACCTGTCAAACAAGAATACAAAATATATTTAAACAGGAAATCACTCGTGTCACACTAAAGCAGCACTGCACCACTGTCAACCTACTTGTTGTTTAAAACATCTGCATCAAATTGCTGTTTGGTAACAAAGTGGTACTCCACGCCGTCCTTCTCATGAGGTTTCTTGGGTCTGGTGGTATCTATAGGAACACAAGGTAAATTCAGAACATGCATGTGATTAAACATATAGTGATCGGTGACGTCCATTGATAAGCATAGAGTGTAAAAATGTTGGGAAGGGTCACTAACGTGGTACTGCCACAGCGTAACGATGTGGGTTTTCAGCAATCACCCGCTGTTTGAGTTCATTGATTCTTGCTCCAAGGGAACCTGTGTAAACCAATTGTGTGTTTAAGAAAAGAAAAAAGAGCTAACCACACAGGCATCATCATGTTCATGAAAATCTAATTAATGGATAATCAATAACACACACTTTAATCCACTAGGTGTCACTATATCACAGGGGAATATTTGTGCCTTTCAGGTGGCTCCGTCTTACCTATCAGAACCACCAGACGGGGTCTCTCGTTGGGTCTCTGCTGGTAGCGGCTCACCTCCTCATAGGTCAGAAACTCAGGGTCTCCAGGATCAGAGCCCTCTCCTGATGATCCTTGTCTGTCCTTACGACTCAGCCGGAAACTCCTCCGTAAACCAGCTACAGCGAGGCCAGAGATGGTAGGAAAGAACGAAGCACAGAGAATAAAGTATTTGGGTCAGATGTCATGAGCCATAAAATTAATATTTCATTTTTTATATCTCTATTTCTGTTATGCAGATATATATTTGTGCTTTTAAAATAGTTATTAGATAAGTGCAGTGAGCAAACAGGTCTTGAATAAATTTCAGACAAACCCATTGATAATCATGCATTAAAAATACCTTTGTAAAGAGTGCAAATGGATAAAAATAAGTGCAAATATTGATAGTGTGAGGTATTAACTGAACTTTGAGCCAATTAGATCTCATGTTTCAAACAAAAATTAGTCACCATGCATGACATAAAGCCCAAGAATGAAACAGACTAGTTTAAGCAAAACATTTTATTTGTTTTTAAAGTGATAAATCTTTGAGCAGTTCAAAACACATTTCAGTGACCCGAGATTTTCAACTTTAGCTCCAAACCAAGGCATGCTGCTTTGAACATTGCTACAGTGCTGAGGCAGGACAGACAGGACAGCCTGGCCCTGGGAGACACCACGTCAATAGCAGAGAGTGACTGCAAATTAGGATCTCCCATGACCAGGACTGTCTGTGTTCCCCCTGTCAGTGGTGTGTACCTGCAGGAATGAGCCGGGCACTGTACCTGAATAAAATTCCCAGGAAAACACCTGGCCACAGGAGGGCGCCACTGCTTTACACTTAGGAGAGACTATAACTGGCGTTAGAGCATCACACAACCCAGCCTCACACCTCCACACAGGGTGAACGAGCAGCAAACGTGCCTGGTTGATTGTGCAATGCGTCCATCGCAGCAGGGGCCTTGTGGGGGGCAGGAGGGGTAAAGGGGGAAGCAGTGCACTGGCCACAGCAGCAGAGTCTTTTAAATGCAGGGCAGGAGGGAAACTTAGGAGGATCCAAACACTGCTGGATGGAAGGGATAGGCGGAGGGATGGTACAGCCAACGCGGACTACAAACTGTATAGTTTGATAGGAAGCACAACTGCTACCTTTATGATGCATTTTGTGTTACAGCACGAAGGTGCTGTTTAGCATTCAGCTGTGTTTAGATCACTCCCTTTGCACTTTGTCATTCCAGCTGCTTGCAGGATGAGGCAGAGCAAATGGGGTCAGGTTAGACTGGAAAAGGGTGAGGGTGAGGAGGGTCTGTGGATGGCTAGAGAGGGGTTGAGGATAAAGGGGACTACTGTCTTCTCTCCACCCCTGTTTCAATTCAGTGCAGCCTGTTAATGCAACATTGAAAATCTGGCTGCCTATTAAAATGCAAGTAACAAAATTTTACTGTTATTAGAATTTTTAATAATGTTTTATTGGTAATGCTTTTATTTACAGGTCCATAACTTACAAATAAATTTCTGCATTCTTCCAAGAACTATGTAATTTGGTACTAGTGCAAAGCAGGTCATCTGAACATGAAAAATAGCAAAAAAACTGTTAGCATGTAGGTTAGGCTATATGGAGAATAAAGTTTCAATAATGAATGAAATGGAGGTGTTCAATAACAGCTTGTAAACACAAGTTCTAACTAGAATAACTGAAATAACCCAACTTTGTCTCTATAGTTTTAAAATTACAGTTCATCAGTAAATGATCATCTAACAAAGAAATTGAATTAATTTCTTTATATTCACAAACTCCAGACAAAATAATCCTGGAAATAATAGTAATTTGGCTATAAGTTAACAAAAGGGAAATAATAATTACGTTGAAAGAATCGTTTCATCTCACTCCAAGCAAATATTTACGTATCACCTTATTGGAAACATGATAATTGTGACAGCAATTATTTGATTTTATTATAATTGAAAAGTTGTTGATCTGTCGAGGGTGTAGCCTGCTTCTCACCTTCTCATTTCAACTGGAATGGACTCCAGCAGCCCCATGAAGTATATAGCTAAAAGATGGATGTACAGTGCTAAATGCTGGTTTTTTTTAGGAAGGTAGCAACAAATGACATAGTTCTTCTCAGGAATCATCCAAAGAAAGAATAAGGTTCTCATAACCAGCACAAACTCTGAACCAGACCAAATCATCCTCATTTAGTTTTACATATGTTTAGCCTTATTTTGCTTCTACCCTGCTACGTTCAACACTTTAATGCCCTAAATATTTGTTAACTAATTATGCTGTGGAGTCTGAAACCTGCAAAAGTGTAGGATGATATTTGGAAAACGTTAATGCATTTTTCTACATTACTTAAATACTTTGTAATGTAACAACTTTGTTTTTTAAACATCTGCATGTCTTCACCTCAATTTCTTCAATAAATTGTCAATGTGTGAAAAGCTTCCTCTTATTCCTCAATCCCAGGATCAGACAGGTCATCCCTACAAGCATTTCATTTGACCAACCCAGCCCCAGAACAACCAGGGAACCAGCACACAGCCAGGCTGCAGCAGGCAAAGAGCAGAGAGGGAGAAGGAGGTGGAGAAAGATATGCACACTCTCACCTATGTACTGTCCATTGAAATAGCCCTCACAGTCACAGTCCTCTGTAGGGAGGCAAGCAGGGAAAAGAGGGGGTAAGCACAGGGTAAGAGACCTGGAAGAGTTAAGGATTTGGGGACTTGGAGGAGGGGGGCAGGTTGGCCATGGGCACTGGAGTGGGGCAGGCAGGGCCAACAGGCAGCAGGCAGATCAGACAGTGGAGGTGAGAGGTGGGGTAGCCAAGATATGGTGAAGAAATGCTGTTGGAGCCACTAACAGAGGAGAGGAGATGACAGGAAAGTAGAAAGATGGCTCCTCTTCATCTAGAAAAGAGGCAGCTGTGAGCCTCTGTGACTCTCTTTCTCTCTCTCTCACTCACACACACACACACACACACAAACACACACACACACACACAAACACGCACAGAAATAAGCCTGACCTCCACCAAAGATACACAGCTGAAGTACCAAATGCCACATGTCACACTGTCAAACACAAGCCAACTAATCCATTATTCCAAAACAAAAGCAAAATATGTATTTATATCTATTGCTAATATGCAGTGAAATTACATTTTAAAAAGGGAAACAGGATGAAACAACAATGAGAACGATGGCTGAAAACAGCAGATTGGATGATGAAAAACAGAACAAAAAATAATGGGCCGGAGGATGACACAAAACAAAAAGACCTATTGTTATCTTTAACGACCTCTGCTTGGTTGCACTAAAGTCTGCGGGGATGCTGTTCTGCTTGTGCATCACCTGATACAACACACACACACACACACACAAACTAGGCAGAACATCTCTATTCTGGTCTTGGGTACACTAACAGCAGGAGAGGAGGAATTAAGCTGAAAGCAGGAGAAATCCCAAATACACACCCCACTAGCACACATGCAAGCTTTTTGCACACAAACAGACACACACTGAGGCTTTGAGGCCTCATTGAATATTTATTGTGTGTGGATGTTTCTTTGTCTGTGTATTGTGACTCTCTTTATGGCTACACATGTACTCACCTTTATCACATCCTTGGTCATCTGATACAGTATGCAACAAGGAAGAACAAAGTGTAAAACAATATTAGCAGACACAAAACAGGACATTTTGTGTAGTTGACAGACAAGAGAACACAGCTGGAAAATGTATCAAAGGAGGATTTGCAGATTTTGAATTTGAAGAGATGTTTTTTGCTGACATCACATGAAAAACAAGGGGGAGATTTAAACTTTTCAAGGGCCCCTGCTGAGATTTGAGGGAATTAATCAGCGAGCTGCAGGACTGTGGAGGGAGGCCGAGACCGAAGAGTCTCTGCAGGCTTGCTGTTGCGTGGCATAGCAGGACTAGCTGCCATATTGCTAAGCTCTTGTTGTCTCCCCGTGGCTCAGCCCTAATCGGATCGCCTACAGCTTATGCACCACGAAGAGCCACTACTCACATTTACCCACTCACCTGGCTGTTTACACACTGCCTTTATAGTATCGAGTGGGAAAGTGAGAAGCACAATACATTGTCTGGGCTTTGTTTCTCAGTGAGCGCCTGTTGTAATGCTGTCTGGACTGTCTTCAGATTAACTGGCAGGCTGGCTCAGTGACCAGATGGACACAAACATGAAAGAGATTAATTCATATCTGTGATCCCTCCCTCCATCTCTGGGCCCCTCCATCTCTCATACATTTTAAAAACATGTCTACATACAGTAGCAGCATGGAAAGGACAGACAGTGTATACTAATGCCTCCGAGAGGCCAATTACTAGCAAAAATTGTTGAATAAATATCATTGGAGACAGTGCTTCATTTAGCCAGTGGAATTATTGTCCTATAATTCAAGTGACTGAATACATTAGCAGTGAAAGGACAGCTGTTAGCGAGAGATGCTGCCGGTAGTAAACTGTAATTATAGAATGACGCTGAAGGTGCTGGAAAGCAGAAACTTACAGACAGGCTTTTTAGGGGATTTTGGATTCGGGAGTGTGCCCATTTTCATCCTGTAGGCCAGTCGCCTGGAGGAAAGTGCAGGGCAGGACAAAGAGCCGGAGATGACGAAGGCAGGGAGAGAATCATCAGGTCAGAAATAAACAGTAAGCGAAAGGTAAGGAAGAACGATCCGAGAGGAGGAATAAAGACAGAGGACTGTACAGTTTGCATGCATTGAATATGAGACAAGAACCCTCACCCCCTCACACACACACGCACATTTTGTCTCACCTAATGCCATGGTGCCCAATAGGCTTATTCATCCAGCCATAACAAAATGTAAAACATTATGCTGCTTTTGTTCAGCCATGCTCACGCATTAGTACAGCAGTAACACACTGTATCAGCAGATCAATGTTGTTTCATCATAAACAATAATTTAACTCACAAAACCTCTTAATCGTTTCAGCGCTTGGTTCAGCCTTTGACCCGTGTCGTCCTCTGTGTTCAAGCTGTGGTTATTAATCCGACAGACCCTGCAGTGTTTTGCGGGGATCTCCCAGCCTGCTAAGATCATCTTACCCACGGATTATGACACTTACAGTACCAGCTAGAGCCTATTCAAGGCTGTGTTTTGATTTCTTCCCCCTCCCCACACTGCTACAATGCTCCATCTAATTACAGTTGACCCCTCAAAGTGAAACACATGAATATGGATTTAAAAGATTACAAATGTCTGGATAAAATAAATATCCGCTGTATTTTGGGTGAAGCCCTGGCACTGAGTAGTTCACAGTGATTCACATGAGAGGGCGACCGGCCCCAATCACACAAAGAAAATTCCATCTCACTCTGTTCCCATTTCTCTGAAGGCCACTTGTCCCCTTGAGTGGTGTGTTTTGTAAGTGTCTTGCATGTGTTACTGGCAGGATACAGAGGTTTAGAGATGACTGCAGCCTCAGTGTAGGCTGCGGAGGAGCCTACACTTTTTTGGTTGATGTCAGTCTTTAGTTCACATGCAGTAACATGAGTTCATCTTAAGTATCCAGACATGCGATGTGCCTCCACCTCCTCCTGTGTGCACTTACCTTTCCTGGAACTGTTTTGAGGGGACGAGTCCGGCTCGCAGGTTGCTGTCTCCCACGCGTTTTGCCTGCCACCACGTGGGGTCATCCTGAGTAACAATCTGCAGGATGTCTCCCCGTTTGAAGGGAAGTCCCGCTTCTTGGCAGGGTGTGGCTTTATCCTCTAAGGGGATGTAGTCAAACAAGGCTCTCACATACACCTGGAATCAAATACACTGACTTTGAGAGGGTTGTAAAAAACAAAAAGTTATTCCTGACTAGTTTGCTAAAAGGTCACATAAACCCTTTCTTGGAGGCTTGCAAGACAATCAACATAATCTACTACTACTACTTTTTAGTAATCTGTTTACATGCTTTAAAAAAAACATCTGCATAACACAGCAACATGCAGTAAAACTATCTACAACTCTTTTTCTTAAAACTTATAATAAACGTAAATACTAACAGCACAAGAGATTCATCTCACCTTACTCTCCTTCAGCCGTCCCTCTTCTTTAATGGCAGGGATTATCTTTAGAGTGATGGAGCCCTGGGACTGTGACTAGATCACAAATAGATAAGAGGAAGTAGGGGAAGGATTGTGATTGCAGTCTCAAATTAAAGACCATCATCAAATATAGTTTAGCCTGAAGTGGATGTTAATTTTGATAGACAGTGATACCTGTATGTAAAACCTTTACTGTACATGTAGAGATGCACTGGAGGGTGCATCTCTACATAATACATACACATAAGTTTACTGAATCTATTTTGATGGCAACCTGTAATGGAGAATATATACCACCTGTTTATTAGGTACACCTAGCTAGAACAAATGCAGTAGTACTGTCTGTCTTACCAGCAGCTGACTGATCTCATCAGGTCTCTTGTGAATCACAGAGACACCGTTCACTTCCCTGAGTTCATCTCCTACATGGACTAAACCTGGGAGGAGTAGAGAGAGAATGAAAGCACGGACTGAGCAGCATTGATGACAATCAAAGAGAATCTGCAGAGTTTCCTGGGTCTTTGGGGTTTATCGGTCATATCTTGGTTATACCTTGTAGTCACATCCACTGACGTGGACTTTATCTTCTGCTGTGATCTATGTAGCTGCAGCCCCAACAATAAAACTAAAGGCCAAGAGAAGCTTTTTCCTCAGGACAGAGAAGCACATGCTGTAGCAGAAACACTATGGTGCAATCATATGCCAGACATACATAGAGGCCTGAAGCCAATTCTGAAATCTATCTACAGCTTCTGTCTCCAGACTGAAAAGAGATTTTTGACGTAGCAAGAGAAGAGAGGAAGAAGGACGCACAAGACACACAAGATTAATAAATAAGGACACTGATTGGTTTACTTTGCCAGCAGCCACATTTCTAATGCCAAATAACATATGCACACATGCACCTGCATGTGGATAAAAGGGTCTTTAGTGAGTTTATATCATATGTGACAGATTAATCAACCCCAGACCTAAACATAGTTTTAATTCATTTGAGAGTCTCACTCTTAGTCTCTCAAATCCAAACTGGAAAAGGAAAAAAACAGTTTTATTTGTTATTATATACTGTCCTCCTGTTCCTTACTCTGAGTTTTTATCTGAAAAATGAAAAGGCAGTTTAATAATGTATAAAAAAGTTCTCCGTAAAGCTATTAATAAAAACTAATTATTCCTCATTAATTGAGGCAGGTTTCTTTTCAACACTGTAGTCAGGCTGACAAAGAGTCATGGTTCTGTTGAACCTAGGCTATGATTCCCTTATCTCTCAGCAATGACTATGGATTTCTTTACAAATAAAGTTATAACTATTAGAGAAAAAATCAATCAGATCCTCCCTGAAACTGACATGGACAGAGACTCGTTCAACAGCTCTAGATTTGTTTATAAGACCTCAGTCTTACTTAGACTGCTTCTTTCCTGTAGATCATACAGAGTTAATTTCAATAATTAACTC